>JAIPRN010005217.1:0-11419 GCA_025469175.1 Geopemphigus sp. TES_GeoC_2020 | reverse complement strand
TATATATATATATATATATATATATTCGTTAGGTATATGCATAATTAATATAAATCTAAAATATATACGAGACGATACTTATTCGGATTTAATTAAAACATTTTCCATGGGAGATTAGTAAAAACATCACTATATCAAATTTTTGTCAATTTTCTTTCGTAGATACTCGAAATTGATTATATTAGTATAAAAGTACTAGTACTTTGTACAAATAATCGTCGTCGATTTATTTCTCAATTACTATATTATATAAATAACAAATAATATATAAAACGAATACCATTTGGAATATTTTTTATAACCTCCTGCCATTAGATACAGTACATTCTCACCGAGTGTTTTTCGGTAAATATTTTAGTACACACATTACGAACTTGAACTGGGAATGCAGGAAATAGAGATGAAATGTCGTACGCACGCTATAGGTGTCTGCAGGTAAAAATATCGGATCTTTTTTTACCACGTAAATTATAATATATAATATTATAATGTGTTTATATTAAATATTAATTTCCCATAGGTTTATTGGCGAACTATATTTGAGGCTATACGGCTATACACGGCTGACTGTATATTCACGTGCGTGGAAATGTTGTATAGTTCTTGTAACAATCTATCAATGGAATGTCTTAACACATTATTGTCCATCACAGAATCGGTGACGTTATCTATCACCCGCCAATTTGTTACTAAAGTAATCGTAGAAATTTAAAAAAATGGTCGGACATTTTTAATACGTTTGTGATCTTTGTTAATTTGTTGAAAAAATGTGTGTGAAACGACATCGATACGCCAATTTAAAGGTTAATATTATTAAAAGATAACCGAATAAAAAGTAATTTTAATTAATATTTTTAATTTTATTACTTTAAAATATATATTTAAAAAAAACCGAAGTTATTAATCGGTTACTATATTATCGCATTGGTCAGTGTTAAAGGGCCATATTTCCAAAATGTTGAATCAATATTTCTAAAATTATTAAAATTAATATTTTTTTTAAATAGGTAATATTTAAATAGCCAATGGAAACCATTTATAATATATGAAAGTTGCGCGCAGTTTTGGCCCCTTATACAGGAACTTCCATACCACTAAAATCATCTAGAAAAAAATTATGCGACTAAATGTACTAGGAGTTATTAAAACTTAATCAAATACCTCTTTAAAATAATTATTTAATACGTAAGACGCTAATTTAATTAAATGTATTAGAGGATTGCCGGGTAAAAAAATAAATATAACAAATTTAATAATATATACGATACGCTACAAAAAGATAATTATTAAAGTAATATTGTTATATACATATATTCCTTTATAATTTTGTCGCAAAGATATGCTATTAAAATTATTTTATTATTATTTATTATATAAAACTTCAAAATATATTGTAAAAGTAATTAATCTATGAATCGAAGCATTATTTAAATGTATACAGTTTTAAAATGTATATATTACAATTTAAAATTGTGCGAATGCCTTTTTGTCGCAAACTATATATATAGTGGCATATTTTCAAATTTTTTCTAAGAGGAGGGTTTAAAATTTTCCAAAAATTAAATTTAAATGAGTTTAATGTTTTGATTTTGATTTTTTTCGTCCACCCCCACTACCTCCGTTAACTCTCCCTTAAAATTACCGCACGCCCATAAAATGTACGTTGATAAACGTTTTAAATTGCAATTTTAAAAATTTTGTCAATCAAATTCAATATGTACAGAACCCATTTTGAAAAAAGTGAAAAATTCGTATAAACACTAAACCACGTATTATTATTAATTCCATATTATTTTAGAATTTAGAAATACAATAGTAAAACCTGTTACTAAAACAATTACCCAAATATCTGATATTTTCTTTTCTAAGCGCGTGCTATATGGATCCCAAATTAAATGGAACGATTGTATTTATCTTAAATAAGTAGTTCGAGTTCTACATTTAGACATTTATACATTTTTTTTTTAATTTACTAGTGCTTTACGAGTTATAATAAAATAAATCATTACTACATTTTCAAAACGCGTTCTTGTTTTCTTCGAACAGTGAAAAATTGACTTTTAAAATTCTTTTTTCATACGATAAATCAACGTAAATAATATGTTCATAAAGTATTTACAACCGGTAAAAAATATACAGCCTACCGAAGCATTATTTTCAATTATATTTCGAAATGTTTATTTCCTTACTCTGAAATTTTCGATGTAACCAAAACAAACACGAAGTGCTTACTTTTTATTTATTATAGAATTATATAATATAAAATAACAATTTCGTAATATACGAACGTGTTACAGTGTATGAGAGTTAAGACTTTTTTTCGTTTTATTCTTCGATAAAGTTAATCGTTTATATTAAAAAATTGTTGAACATTTTGTCATTACGAAAAATTGTCCCGCGAATAATACACGATAACTGAATAGTTGTTTACGTAAATTATTGTCTTTACTATTCAACTAGCGAATATAGACATAAAAAACTATAAATTATATTGATTATTTCCGGCGCCATAATAATAAAATCACTTACTTTCAACTCGATGTTTTTGAAATTGAATTGCCTAAATTTGACGGACTTTAATAATAGCAATATCAACGTGCTCTCGACGAACATAATGGGCAATTATAATATTATTCAGTTATGAAACACTTTTATTGTGTGTTAATCCTCCCATTTAACGAAGGCTCGAGAACATTAACAATATGGAAACTACTATAGCGAATTAGATAATACCGATGGTAGCTGGCTACTTATATAACAATATATGTCTTCCCGAAATATATTTGGCCAGTCATTTACATTACGTTAGTTCAAGAAAGATCCACGTTTAAGACGAATGATAACAATTGCGTTCTTTTATTAAATTACGTTATAATACAACCCAATACGTATTATTATATATAGGTATATATATAATCGTGTTAACGTCAATTAATTTCATAAAAAGTAAATAAACTACCAAATTTTGTAATAATTAGTAGGTATATGGACTTTGTGAAAAATGAAGCGTGCTTTTAATTGGTTTCTGCAGTAGTGATCCAAAAATAAAATAAAAATCAATATAGTGTGTATTAAAAAATTCTAAACATAATTTATACTACCACTGTTCAGTGTTTTCTTCTTAAAACGTTTATCCAAAACTTCTTTTTAATTAACAAAGATTATTTTCCATAAACACAAAAAATTATGCGCCAAGGTTAGATACAAAATCTTTTATATAGTTAATACAATAAAAATTGATAAATTGTACTCATTGGACACTACAAAAGTTCGTAAGTAAATTTTTATTCTTTTTGATAATACAAAATACAGGACTATTATTGATGCAATTTGAAGAAAAAGGTACTAAGGATGTTTAACACCAGGTGAAAAAAAATTAGTACTACATGATATGATTTTGATCAAAATTCATTTCAACGCTACATAATACTATTAATTACGAATATTGATTATTTTTTGTTAAAATAATTATTATTTAAAAAAAAAATACTTTTTTTTAAATAGAAAGTGTGAGTTGCTGATGCTGTGGATGTTAAAACTAGAAACGTTTGTTTTATTTTGGGTTTTTTTAAACACATTTAATTATAGGATGTACAATTTACGTTGGTAAAAATTGAAAAAATCTATTACAGAAGACAAATTAAATGTAAAAAAAGTAAAATAAGCTTTTTTAATATAAATATGTTCAATATTTATACGACCAAAAAAAATATATTTTTTAATTATACTATTATTACTTTAAAATTATAATGTTAATATGATACAAAAATATTTATGAAAAAATATAAATTAGTCACCATTTTAAATTGTAAATGAAATAAAGATAAAATTGATTTTATGTGGATTTTTTTCAAGTATAGGTTTTATGGTAAGGCCTGAAATGTATAAAACCTTCATACGCATACCTTGTCACCTAGATAACAAACAAACCGTTGTTAAACAAATAATAATAATATACGCTTTTATAAAAATTAATAATGCCTACAATAAATATCTAATTATAATTATTAATATTATGGTTATAATAATATATATTTAATATTTATGTAATTTTTAAGAATAAGGTATTAATGTTTAATTAAATTAAACAATATTTCTTCACACATTGTTTTTATGAAAATTGATTAACCTTTTTTCATCTGAATTACTTGTTCGTTTTTAGATAATTTTAACATGTGTTACATTGTTAGCAAATTGTATCTAGTTAGCACTTTATTTGGTACATTTTTTTAGATTTTCACAATTTTTTAACTATAATTAAAGCTGAAAATTTTAAAATAAACTAGTAAAATTGTAAAAATATTTATTAAAGACAGACTATTTTTTACATTTTTTTGAGATTCATAATGTAATATAAGCTTAAACATTATATATATATATATTTCTTTTAAATATTTATCATTATAATTATATTATATATAATATAGTATTATCATAATACTATAATATTATCATAGCTATTAATTACTTATAATAATTTACTACCATTGATCAGAATCATTTTTTCAAATATAATTTATAGTTTTCAAATTCAAGATAATAAAATTTTAAAATCTACCTAACTTGCTTGAGCTGATATTCACAGCACCCACAATTCATTACACTTTTTAAATTTCTGATTATTATATTTAACATAAGATTTTTATAAATACGTGTTTTTATTTTTTCAACCATGCATGACTAATCTATTTTATAGTGCAGGATATTATTTCTTAACTTATGAATTAAAAACACATCACATTATTGTTTACTATTTACAATAACTTGTTGTCTTGTATGAAAAGTCCATCCAATTATAGTATTTCGACTCGAAATTAATATTATTATAACATTTATTATTGTTATTATTTAGTATTTTTAATATTAAAAAATAAATATATATTTATTACAAAAATTTAACGAATATGAAAATTATATTTTCAATACACTCTTTTTGAAATAAACAAAAAATTATACTATGGATTAACTCTATAATTCTATTTGGTATTTACAATTTTAATTATACAAATAAATCATACCATCAAAAACCAAATTCAAAATGTTTAACTTTCATCAGAACTTTCATCACCTATATCAAGATCATCTATTTCTTCAAATAATGATTCATCAACTTTCACTGTATCTCCTATAAAAAATAAATATTAAACACTTTAAAAAAATTATACTAATTTTAAATTTTAGATTTACAAAATATAATATTACAATGCAATGGTTCTATTTAAGAATAAAAGTAAATATAAAAATATATCTAGAAGTATTCCTACTCTAACCATATACATACATCTATACATAATATATGCATATACTTTTTACACAATAATATAGTAACATAATACCCGTGGTGTAAAATGTACAGCACAAGATCAAAATTTAAAAAACAAATAAGTATTAGATATTAAATTCATTTATTTGAAAAAAAATATAATTTTATATAACAAATTATTAAACAAATAAAATTCTTGCCCATTGCTTAAGATGTTGCACACTTTTTAGTTCAATTTGTCTATCTAACAAGCAGTATATAAAAATCGAATTAATTTAAAGATTTCTACACTTAAGACTCCAATAAAAATTCTGGTATTTAATTTCTCCAATCAATAAGTATAATTCATATTCGTACATATAAAAATAGTAAAAAAAAATGTTAAAATATATCACATAATGGTGATGTAAATGTAAAAATTATCTTAAAAAAAATATATTCAATAAAAATATTAGTAAATACCAATAATTATATATTTTGTGGTACATGCACTCAAAATACAGAATAAGTAAAATAGAAAAATTAGAGACATAGAAAGATCAACTATAATATAATGGATTCATATTTAACTGAATTTAGAAATTATATTAACAAGAATCCATTCGAATTTATTTTAAATAATATTGAAAAACAGTCTTTTACATTTTAAAAAACTTTATATATTTTAATAATAACATACATAATTATGTACTTTTCTTTTTCTTTCTCTTAAAAAACCCAGAAATAAAACCTTATATTTCGACATTTTAAATATATATATTTAAGAAACAAAATAATAATAAATCACCAATAATTTTTTCACATAATAAAAAAAAAATCTAAAATGTATTACCTAAATTAGTTTTTTATATTAAAAGTAGTATATTAAAATAAATTCACCTTCTAAGAATTTCAAATCTGATTCATTAAGTGAATTATCCGTCATAAATAATTCACGTCCAGTAAGTTTTTTGTTCTTTTCTTCATCATTACGCTTTTTTAAAACACCCATCTCTTCTTCAAAATTGAATTTCCAACGCAAAAACGATTCAACTGTGACTTTAGTGCCTTCAAATCGTTTCTATAAAAAATATTGAAAATATATGATATTATATAAAGCGCTTAATAAATTTAATTCATAATTAAGACAAATAGCTCGTAAAAAATATAAAAATACAAATGTCCGGATACTAACTAATTCAGCTTCCATTTCTTTTTCACGTCTTTCATCTTCATTGTCTTGTTGTTTTTGTTTTTCTTTATCTGAATAATTGTTCATCCATTCTTGCGCCGCTGATACCAAAGTAAATATCATCACCATTCCAACATTAGCTTGGGCCTTAGACAATTTTTAAATTAAGTTTACACTAATTCGATCAAGTTGATTAAAATAATATTATTACTTGCTCTATTAAATAGTCTTTAAGCTCGTACTCTCGATCTTCAAAACCAACTACGTTTTCAATTTCTACTATCGGTACTTCATCAGGATATTTGTCTACATATTCAAATTTCAAACAACACGACAAGCCAATGTCATGTTGATCACTATCGAATTCGTCCGATTTTACTGGGATTTCAAACTGATAATACGGGTCCGTACCTAGTACTAAAACGAAACAGATTGAACGAAAAACTCTAGAAATACCATTTTACAAATTTCACAATGGTAACGATAATTACTCGTCATTTCACCACAATATATTGAGTCCAATGCATCGATCTCGTTCTGTTGTTCTTCTTTGTAGTCCATGTCCTTACTGTAACCATTAAGTGAATACTCGCTCTCAAATTCGAACCCTGTATAAGTACACGAGTACTTTTTAATTCTTGATATTTCCTTTTTTTCAAACGTGACTCGTTTCGAAAATATATTATCATCTACAGATAATTATTATTTCTAGTAGTGATTACGCAATTGATAATAATGTAACCACAAATCGTACGCCGGCTTAATGATAAAAGCGTTCGTCAATTTTATTTTATTTTTGATTATTTTTTACATTCTTTATTCAAGTTAACTGAAATAACGTTAATAGATTATAATATTATTGTAATTATTTAATATTAAACAAAATATATTGAATACAAGACTTTACAATATAATTTTATTGTTTCTATGAAAATCATTATGTCGCCAATATGTAGAAGTTTTTCAGACATGAAAACTAAAACTTCGTATTTTATTACAACTCCGATATTTTACGTCAATGCAAGTAAGGATTTATATTTAATAAATAATGATCGTTAACAACGCCATTATTTTTATTTTACATAACTGCTCATAGGCGTGCGCATAGGTACAACTTGTACTGTATATGTTGTACCTGACATGTTCCAAGGCTTGATTAACAGTGATTGGCCAATAATTATGTATGAATCAACTAAATTTTATCTGAGTAAATAAATTTTCACAGCGATAAAAAAAGTAAGTTATTTCTATGTATAGATAGACTTGTATAACTACCACCAATTCTTTCAAGTTATTTTTAAGCATTTGTTTAGATTGTCCTAAGTAAATTAAAAAATTACCTAGAAAATTATTATTATTCCTTAAAAACTGAAGCTATTCCTAAATGTTTATATCTAATATTAAAAGTATCATGGTACATATAATGTGGAGAATATTTTCATTAAATCACAATTGTGCCCAGTTTAATTTTCTTTTTTTATTATCTTGGACACAAAGAATTTGGAACTTATATGCACGTGAAACAAAAGGCTGCGCACGTCTATTTAACTACTATAATGCAAACATACTCGATATTACTTATATTTAAAAAGCGGATTTTAAACTTTGTAAAAGTTTATAGTATGCCTTAATAAAGCTCTGAAATATTTTTTATATTTTATTAAAATCTGGTTAACTATATCCAAAAAATAAACTTAAATAAAAATATATACATTCAAATGATATTATATTTATATGCAGAATGATTTTTTATGTATCTTCTACTCAATTACAACATTCTATAATTAAAAGGAAGGTTTGTTCCCATTTCAAAGAAATAATTTGTATTGCTATAAGATATCTTTTAATTGACATAAAAAAATTAAAATGTTAAAATATGTAGTCATAAGAATATCTTACATTTATGCAAAAGGAATGAGAATGAAGTGCAAACTTAAAAAATTGTTTTGTATGTCCTATAATATAATCTATATTTATAATTCTATAGATCAGCCTTTGTATTTATAAATTCAAGAGCTTAATCAAATAGTTTAAATATAATTAATTAATTTATGTAATAAAAAAATATTAAACAGTGTGTTAATAATTTTAAAAACAATCATACAACCCTTTTTTAATCTTCTCCTTTCTTTCCTTTTTCCCCAATTATTTGGGGTTGGCCACTTTGGTCCTCAACCTCTATTTGACTCAATTTCCCACATCATTCATGCACACACCAACAGTCCTTGCATCACATTGAATCACGTTCAACCACTTCTTTGATCTTCCTCTTCTTCCTTCCACACTTCAAATTCCATAACTGTTCTTACTGCTTCCGAATCTTCTATCCTCATAACATGACCAAACAACCATCTAAATCTATTCTCCCTTATTTTATCTACAATTGACGCTGCTCCTCCTATGTTTCCTCTTACATATTCATTCCTTATTCTATCTTCTCTTATCACCCCACTCATTCATCTAAGCAATTTCATCTCGGCTACGCTCATTCTCTGCTCTATTTTCTTGTCCACTGAACCATACAACATAGTTTATCTCACTACACTCATATAGAACTTACCTTTCAGGCTCGTGGGAATTCGCTTTTCTTTCATCAAATTTATACTTTATATACTCTGTTAAAATTCTATTAATCCTTCTTTAAGCCTTTTTCTTCCAGAATTATCTTCACATGTCGAGTCTGGTTAACTTACTATTTTCTCCTACCAACACTATATTGTCCACAAATAACATACATACAATACATTTTAAATAACAACAAAAAATCCGAACTCTGGTAAATGAACAAATATGATTTTTTTTAGTCAATCATACAATATATATTCTGAAACCTTTATAATTTACTAATATTCTAAATATTCTTTTACCTCCAAAATATTTTCTTGTACATAAAATTTATTTTACTTTTACAAATTCTATGATTAATAATTAGTTTACATTTTTTACCTTTGTCAAATTACATATTAATATCTACACTTCCGCTCTTTATTTATAAATTATATAATAAATACCTAAATATAAACAAATTTATTTATATATATATATATATATATTTACTGTTTGATTATAGGTCCTCATATTGGACATCTCTACAGTGCATTGATTGCTGATGCTTCTGTAAGGTTTCAAAAATTATTAAACCCAAGTTTAAATATAATTTTTAGTACCGGTACAGACGAACATGGATTAAAAGTACAAAAAGCTGCTGAAAACAGTAAATTATCTGTGGAAAACTATTGTACAAATATCTCAAATAGTTATCGAACCACATTTAATAAATTTGACATCAATCATACATCATTCATTCGAACAACGTCAGACAATCATAAAAAATGTGTACATTATTTTTGGAATATATTGCAACCCTATGTCAAAAAAGGAAAGTATTCTGGTTGGTATTGTACAGCTGATGAAATGTTTTTGTCGCAAGATCAAATAGAATTAGTCAATAACATACGTGTTAGTAAAGAATCAGGACGTCCAGTCGAATGGGCAGAAGAGGACAACTATAAATTTGATTTGCGGCCATTCAAAAATGATCTGCAAAATTGGTTAAATAAATCAGATAGAATAAAACCAAAACTATTCCATGAAATATTGACCAGAGATATAAAAGATTTATACGAAATATCATTGTCAAGACCAAAAAATCGGGTAAATTGGGGTATTTCAGTACCAGGAGATGATACACAGACAATATATGTGTGGCTAGATGCTCTTGTCAATTATTTAACAGTTTCTGGTTATCCAAATATAGATCAATGGCCTCCAAATGTACAAATATGCGGCAAAGACATTTTGAAATTCCACGGAATATTTTGGCCTATATTCTTAATGGCTGCTGGATTGGAATTACCAGAACAAATTTTCGTACATTCCCATTGGAAAGTTAACGACGAAAAAATGTCGAAAACCAAAGGAAATGTGGTAAACCCAATAAACGCAGGATGCCAATATACCGAGTCCGGCTTAAGATATTTTTTACTAAGGGAAGGTACAGCGCACAGTGATGGTAACTATAGTGATCTTAAAATTAAACGAATATTAAATGCTGAATTGGCCGATACGTTAGGAAATTTATTAAACCGATGTTGTGGAAAAGCCATCAATCCGAATCTCGATTATCCAAAATTAGATTTGGCAATAATCAAAAGTCTGTCGGTTGATTCGTATTTTATTGAATTGAATGAAAAACTTGAACACCTTTCAGATATCGTTGGGAGCCATTACGAAGATTTAAACTTTTACAAAGGTATAGACGAAATAATAGCTACATTACAATGTTGTAATCGTTTTTTTGAATACAGTAAACCTTGGGAATTGGCTAAACATGATATCAATAAATTATCGTGTGTATTACATGTAACCATGGAAACTTTAAGAATTTCAGCTTTAGCTTTACAACCTATAGTACCTGTGTTAGCTAATCAATTATTAACCAAGTTAAACATTGATAATAGAAATTGGAACCAAATGATACCCTGTTGGAAGGATGAACGCAGAATTATTAATCCAACAAACTTGAAAAAAGAAAATATTGTATTGTTCAAAAAGTTATTAATAAACTGATTTAGTTTTCACGGTTATTCCAGTGTCGTAATGATTTAGAATATACAAGTTCCAAATTTGTTGATTATAAAAAAAATATATGTATATAATATTATTATAATTTGTTTTGTATCTTTAAATTATAAATATGTTTTCCTTTATAATTTTTATTTCAAATATGGTCTTCCTTGTCTTTTCACTCCTAACTGTATGGAGTCAGCCACTCATGCCCTTTTTTTGTTTTTTTTTTTTAATAAATTGACAATATCTCTACTACCTGGAATGTTGTTAAACATAACATCGAGACAGTAGGTCGTCGTGGTTTATTTTTTTATTACGTCGATAAATATTTCAACTACTATGTTTAGACAATATAACATTATAATATAACTACCTCGCTCAGTGAAACAATTTTGTCGTCAAACGGACGGTATTTT
>JAIPRN010005216.1:0-11427 GCA_025469175.1 Geopemphigus sp. TES_GeoC_2020 | reverse complement strand
TATATATATATATATATATAATTCGACATAAATTTTATGTAAACTGTACGCACAAATACGCTACTTGTATTTCCCATTTGTAAGCTAATAATAAAAGTCGGTACTGGCTCGAATAAATTAAACATAAAAAATTATTTTCACTACATTGTATTGTCTAATTTAGCCACTAATTGAAATCGGTAATAATAAATATTTATCGAATTATCTTGATCTCCGTATAATAACAATAGTTCCGCAACACTGGACGACTGGAGTATTTTTTGAAGCCGAAGTACCCGAAATTAATAATTATCTAAAAATATTACGAAACGTCCGTTTTATACGTGTACCATACCATCGTAGATTCTATTTTAAATAAGAACACGAGAAATCTCGGACGATAATCAATGGCTAGTTTAAAGAAAAAATCACAGGTAGAAAACGTTACGATGTTTCTAATTTACAAATATTCGTGTATAAATTACCAAATTTACAAATACAATACGAGATCTATTATGAAAAAAATTAACGCATATTTGGTACTTACTACCAACGCTTAAAAACTATGTCCTATAATAATTTATAAAAACGTCGTTATTACGTTTATAAAAAAAGGCATGGACGTCATTTGTGTAACGTGACTATTATTATATGTTTGTTTACTATACTCACGATTACTAGATATATAATTGTGACGTAACGACATAAAAATAAAATCGAGATTTAGCGCATTTACAAAATGTTTTCCATAATAGAATTAAAAGAATTTTTATCAACTATCAATGTAAAAGATTACATTGTCCGAATTGTAATTGTTTTCGCACAACTTTTCCGTATAAAAATCAATTTTTATTTTTATTCTAGTAATCGACCAAATGATTTCGTATATTTCTCAATTCTACGTTTTGTAAAAAAAGGCGTTTCGGTTTACTTTTTGTTCGCTCCGTCGAGCGCGAATTCCGTTTATAAAAAACGACTAACTTGCAACGTACCATACCGAACGAACTAAACCAAAATCGAGAATTCATGACGTAGTACAAAACCTAAAAAAGTAATTTACGAATTCTCAAGTGTATCGTTCAAATTTAAATCGGACCATCGGTACTCGGTGAAAAAACTATTTCGGTACTTCTCGACGATTTTTTTTTTATTAAATTTGCCGCGCGCTGGCTGAGGTGACTTGTACGTGCCTCGTCTACGAATACATCGTATATCCCGAATATGATGCACGTGTAGAATAATTACAAACACGTTGACTGCTTTGAACCAGTTTGTAGCTATTTCTTTTGATAAGCCAACAAATAATTTCCATACGATTGCGGTACTACAAGTTAGTTTTAGTGAGACAAAGCTAGAAATACAGTTCCGTGATGATCTTAAATCCACGCACTTGCTGTGAATAATAGTAGTACGTGAATAAATACGGTCAACGTTTTAGTTTTAATAATCGGTCGGCGAATAGAGCTAGGCTTATAAATACACTCTTTCGAAAAAGCTTTAGCGCCGACTTTGCTCCATCCAACGATGATATAATTTCGCGTTCTATACGAAAATTAAAAAAACGATCGTTTACCATTACAAATCCTTTGAACTTTGTCATACTATGAACAATCTAAAAAATAATAGGCTATATTTTCTATAATTTTCGAAGTCTTAATTTAAAATATTAAATTCTTATTAAAACTACAAGTCGCTCATCGATATTGTTATTTATATTAACCACGTATTTGACATATATTTGCTACACTTTTGCTGTCATATAAAACGTCTAAGTAATGTACGAATTTTGTATACCATCTAGTGGTTTTTTGGAACATTTTACATAATAATTTATACATAGTATGTCTGAAAGTGAAAACTAATATAAATTAATGTTATTTCGTTATCGCGAGCGTTATATAACTATAATTGTATTATCTCGACTTTACTCGGAAAATATAAATCATTTTTGATATATTATTTTAAGACAATTTTTCGCAAATTATATTTCTCCATAATTAAAATATTTTTACTCCGTTCGTTTATTTTGATATGACCACAAGACACGTTCGATTTTGAACTAGTAATACTGTCGATTAAAAATTCTTAAGACATTTTTATTATATATGAGAATTAAATTCGAAAATCCGACGAACAATTGCCGAGTAATAAACGTTCGAACGTTAAACTCAGTGACTTGAACAGATATCGAAAATGTCCCGTAACTGAGACGCTTCGTCCGAGTGCTATTGTAATTCATAAGGAGATTATTAAAATTGAAAACTATAAACGCATTTACGGAATATATGCAGAAAGTGACACGTCGTGAATTGATGATACCAACGAAGAATTCATTTAAAATTATTGCTAATTATTGTTTGTTCATAAAGAAAAAATGATTCTGTGTCGCTATACTATTAAAATTTCGATTTTATTAAAACTGTTTAACGTTTAATCAATATTTTCCCGATAAAGAACCTGAATCTGTCATGGTGGCTATATAAAAGTATATAATATGTCTACATACAGGTACAAAAGATATACTATTATAATTTGTACGATTGTCGAACAATGTAGTAAACATAACACTGATCGCCAACAAACGTCTATAATAATAAAATCTACGGAACTATCAGCAATATATAAATATTAAAATAGAACAACTTCAACAAGTTTACGTTATGTTCATTTTAATATATATGTATAAGGAGAATTAATGTTCACAATATTCAATAAGTGTAAATCGTCGCGTATGACATACGTAATAATAATACTTACGATAGAAACTAAAAACAATTTTAAAACGATTAAAAAAGTAATATTGTACGGGAAAATGAAACGATCGTATTAAAATTCGTATACGACCGGTCATGATAAAATTATAATGTATAGAATTTATATATTATTACTACTGAATAACGTCGGTTTATTTGAAAAACTTTTAAATTTAAGCAAACTTTTAAAACGAGATTTCAAAATTTACTTCGATTACCGATAAAAAAAAATCGTTAAAATTCGAACCAATCCCCAAACGAATATCGAAATCATAAAAAAAGGGGTATTCGACGTTTTAAACTGTAAACAATAAATTTACGCGAGTAACGAAAAGAAATATTGGCGTGCCAAATAGAAACCAAAATTATGAAACCCATAGATATTTAATCGAATTAAAGTATTTAAATACAAATTTTATATTCGAATAAAATACCAAATAGTGTATAATGTAATCATTCGAATTTGCGCTCTTTTTTTTAATGTTTTTATTATTCAAATAAAATCTAAAAAAAGCACAAGAATTTAATAAAATGTATATTCGTTTATTGATAATTTTTTGAACGATTGAGAAAAAGCATAAACTACGTTGTAATAATAATTGCCATAGTGATATAATAGTTTGTACGTTTTTGATTTTACAAAGTACTTCTTTTTTTATTTTATATATATTGTTTAAACGTTTAACGTTAACCTCTTCCTTATTTAGAAATACATAGCAAATTGCGTCAATATAAAAACATACTTCCTTGATATTTCTTATCAACGAAATGTGCAAAAGTATTCGTAGAGTAGTTTTTAAATTATTCAAATAACTACTTTGAATACATTTTTGAAAAAGTATTCGAAAACGTGTTCTAAATGACTGGATTCTCTTTGTATTCGAAATGTTTAAATTATATTAAAATAAACTACGAGATCAAATTAAATGTGTTATACGCCGAAATTTTTCCAAAAATTATATTTGTAATAGGGTAGGTCGCTTTACATAAAATACAAGTAAGAAAACATAAAACTAGAATTTTTCAATTTCGCGTGCCGATCATTTTATAAGTAAAATGAAATCGAAAATATTTTTATTTATATAGTACAGAAGCTTAACAATGATTTCGTAAAAATATAAAATAGAACAAATTTCAGACGTTCCAATGTCCGCAGGACATCCTATATTATGTACATATATATATATTTAAAATATGTTACGCATGTATATATAGTCCGCGTTATGATCAAATTCTACTCATACACACGAACCTTGTCCTTTGCGTGCGTGCGTCTGAGCACGTGTATGTATGTGTGTGTGTGTGTGTGTGTGTGTGTGTGTGTGTGTGTGTGTGTGTGTGTGTGTGTGTGTGTGTGTGTGTGTGTGTGTGTGTGTGTGTGTGTGTGATATGCTAATTGGGACGAGTAAGAAGTTAGACAATCTGATCGACGTCACGTCAAGCAGCAATGCTATATAGAACCAATTTTGCCGTGTGATAACCTTTTTTCGAATCATTTTCTTTTTCGGACTATAATACGATCGATTTAACTGCGATCTCTATATGATGTGTATATATATATATATATATATATATATTTATACACACACATCCTAATCAATACGATATTCAAATACGCGAAACATTATTAAACTATATACAGAGTGATTTTTTTCGATAAGCCATTGATGATTTGTCAAAAATTCGAATACATTTTATTTCCATATTCGCCTCGTTCCTTCCTTTATTGGTCGTCGAATCATTTATAATTGACAAATTACACTTTTCGATATTATTCTCAACAAGACCGTTTTCCGCGATCATCATATGACAAACGGTATTCTTAATATAAATAAACGTACGTAATTTTTGTTTTTAATATTTCAAGCCTATACAAAACTTTCTTACCGGAGGGTTCACTTAACGTTTAATACGAACCTTAAATGTGAATCTACGACCAAAATAAATACCTAAACACTTCGTATATAATATTTATTTACGACTTCGAATAATATCGTTATTTATTAAAACCGCGGCGATTAATGGTATATGCGTTTAGATCGTTATAACTTAATAGCATACTTATAATTATATAACACATAGTTAATAACGCAATTATTGTAAGAGCGTGCGAAAAATCTTTACAAATTTTAAATAGTCGCGTATGTAAACATTCCTTAGAGTGCTCAGAAAAAAATAGTTTTCGAATAAAACAGTCTTTGCGAGCTTGTGTTCGAAGTGGATTACAGATAGGCCATGACAACTGAGCTGCACATGCCTCGTGTGTCATTTTCAAAAGTTAACAAATTAATATGTTACAAAATAAAAATTTAATTAACGAATTATTCCTTCGGTGTAATATTAACTTAATTTACGGACATTAACGTCAATTTAACGTATTCCATTTTAATTGGATCAATTATTTTTTATTTCAAATTTTTATTGCCAACGGTACTTACCAATCGTTGATATATTTTAGCTTACACGATCGAAAATGAATGCCAAATTTTCAGCGCAAACAGTTTACCGTTAATATTTGATACATTTCAGTTGTTTATTAATCGCGCGTTAAGTTAACCGATTTTCGCTTTTAATTATCGTCGAATTCCACGAGCGTTAATTTAAAAATTAGCCCAAAAATAGATTCGCTATTTTGAAAATTGATATCTGTTTTATACCGTTAAACGCAAATTTTTCAAAAGTCATCCGGTACAATTATTAATGTAAATATGTAAGTGCGTAGAAAAAAAAGGTTAACAAACACGTGGAATCTGTATCCTGACGATAATATTCAGTAAATATTTTAGTAAATGATTTATCGTTAATTTTAGCGAGTTTAATAAGAACATTCGTTTGCCCGATCTTGTGAATAATTTACGAGAGATATAGAGTTGTGAATTTTTGTCTTAGGGTATTTTACGCTCGCCAAGTATAATAATGAAACACAAAGAGCAAATACACCGAAACCGGACACCCATTATAGAAAAACTATAAATGGGGTCTAATGACCTTAAAATAGGACGCACTCCCTATTTTACAGACTTCTTACCAGATTTACACAATACCTTTCTTTTTTCGCAATAAGTGCTACCAACATACATTTTCAATAACTACGTAAGTAAATAAAATGATTCAAGGAATGGAGTTACAATGAAACACGCGATATTATTATTTCGACGATTATATAGAATAAAGCGCTCACGGACGAATATGTTACTAACACCACGTCGGTCTTGTAAAGTATTCGTATAAATTGATTCCAATGAATGTATTTAAATATATGTTTATATCGAAACGCTACGTACTCAGAGTATTTTTTTTTAAATATTTTTTCGAAAATATATTTTGTACTTTTTATTTATGTTTTTTTATTCTAGTCGCAGAATAATTTTTGTAAATTTATCTGTAAAATTAAAAACTAGATGACAAATTAAGAATACGTACGTTAAAAATAATACTGTTTTGACAACATTATATCAATCTTGTAAGCCTTGTATTTTATAATGGCTATACTGTTATACGATCGATTTCTTTATTGTTTATATATATATATTAATATTTTAAATAAATCCTTTACTACCACTTCCTTATTCAGAAATCAAAAGTCAATTCGCGTTAAAACGAAAAAACAAATTTGTGGATAATACTTATCGGTAAAATGTTAATAATTCTAATACATTTTACATTACACGAATAAATATTGTAATACAGGTCTTAAATCGATTTTAAATGGCGGTGGAAAAAACTGGTAAAAAAAATTCCAAAATCAATAGTAAAATCATAAAAAACCAAAATCACTATTCAAACCGTAACTAATAAATATAAATATCGACATTCAAAATCAAAACCTCTAAAGAATAATATAAACGTTGGTAAACTTAATTTAACTAGAGTTCTTCATTACTGAAAACCGTAAGATAATTGAAATTGAAACATAAATATCGTTGATTAAAGTTGTAATTAAAGAAGAATTACAACGCCGAAATAACGTTTGGATTCGTCGTGTGTGTTTACTATATAATGTGTACGACAAATGAAGAAAAGTATAGTCAATCTTGATGGGCGTAATCCGTGCTATTTTAATTCAAATTCCGTGGAACGTTTAATGGTGTGATAAAAGTATTTCTGTTTTCAATTAAATTAGTAATTGCAAATGCCACCGGACGATGATAAAGGTACAATCGTAGCTCGGAAAGTTAATGATTTTATTTCAACCCGCTGGAATTAAGTTGACCAAATCCTTTTAACCAATTTCAAAAAGTTAATTGAAAAAGAAATATAAAAAAAAAAATATATCAGTTCCCTAAATACTATAAGTTGAAGGTTTCATTTTCGTTCGTTAACTATTTCTGTCGTTTAAAAAAATAATCGTTAATTCGTATAAAATGTATTTTTCCACGATTTATTCGAAATCTAACGTTATTCGTCTATTCATTTTAGTCGTAACATCCGTTCGAGATGAACGGCTTGTTTAATATGGCGTCAGTTATAACACGTAATTGAAGAACGCTCTCATGTGTTTTACGAAAAATTGTTTAAACGCGATGGTACAAAATTATTAGTAAAAATCGTTCAAAAACGTATAATACTCATAAACATTTACAACGATTTTACATTTTGAAATATGCCGGACGATTTTTGAAAACGCTAGGTTTGACGGTTAACGCAGATATTTGTTTTAATACCAAATTAATTATTGCACCAATATTTAAATCGACGCTTGTGAAATTCGACGTCAATTAAAAATGAATCGATTTATTGTCGTACAATTAATAATAATAGAATAGTGTGTGAAATACTGGCGAAAAACGTAACGTCCGTTCACACTGAAAACACGACATACGTCTCGAACGATAAAATGTGTCGATTACAGACAAATATCTTCGATAACGAAAATTCAAAATTAAATTAATTGGTTCAAATAAAAAGGAGAATAAATAATGCGATTGAAAATAAATTAAAACGAAATTCGTATTAAATCGAGAATAATTCGTTAATTTAAAATGTTTAAAGGATTTTAACGTTTTATTACTGTTTATTGTTTATTGTCAAATTTCCGTAGCACTAAAAATAAACTGTCGTTAGAAAATTATTTATAAAATTATTTTACAGTAGCCTGTGAGTACGTTTAAAATTAATAATTAATTACGTTCGGAACGTTTCAATTAATGAATACTAATATCGTAAAACGTGAATCGCTGTTTAACGTTTAAATCTAAATCGTCATTCCCAAAAATCGATGTTCGAAATCGAGAAAAAATTCGGAAAAATTAAAATCGGTAATAAAATTTCAAAACCATCGTACCAATTGTCGAGCTCCGAATAAAATGAAAATAGTTTGAAATCATTAACGAAAATTGTATTCAAAACCGAAAATGTTCATAAATCGTTTTCAAACGCCGATTTTTAAACGTTTCTTTTTCCTCTTTTTTATTATTCGATCACCTTAGAGATTCGTTGACTTCAAACTTGTGTATCCGTTCAGTATTCACTACAACAATATATTAAGCATACGCCTAGCATATTATGTTATAAAGAAACGTTCATTAGTTTAATACTAGGTACAAAAAATAATTTACGCTCGATATTTATGCCTGTACTCGTGTACCTATGTCGTGTTCAAGATAACGCCTTTTATAGTTCATTAAACGAGCAGATAATAATATGTTATTCGATTAGTTTAAACAATCGAACGAAAAAATTAACGCTATAAGTATATTATATATACTCAAACGTTAAAAGTATTAAACATACACTTTTATTATCTGACGATTATAATATATATACATATATAATTCCTCTATATTTTTGTGAAACACAATAATAGTAATAATAGTGTGTCCGATATAACAATTGTATAAAACGCGTGCTTTTATTGTTGCTGTGTTTGTATAAGCGTGTTAATATCGTTCAAAAGCGACACTACTGAGATTGAACAAAAAATACATTTCTTTAGGGCAAAATTTCAGTATAGCAGCGATCAAACACGAATATTTTATATTCCGCTAATTGTCCAAATGGTTTGAATAATTGATTTTATAGGCACGCGCAGACTTTCGACGGTTCACCAACGAATTAATTTTTGTTTTAAAAATTTAATTTAAAACGATTAATTGATCTGTATTTTAAATTTTCGTCTGGCATTCATTGACGAGCAGGGAACGTTCTTGTTCATTTTTTTTCTTGTAGAAGTCCCATAAGTGACGTTTATATACACGACAATTTAATTTTGATACTAATGGCATAACATTATATATATTTATTTATTTATCGATAGAGATCAATAAACTGTTAACAATTTTTGATTTTCTGTCCCTCTAACGCAATTTCTCGTTTACATACAATGTGAATTGATATTATAGACCGTCAGGCAAAAACCTAAACAATAAGTGTAGTTGTCATTTTGATTCTTCACATTTTTTTATCGCGGTTCTTGTTTACGTTCAGACAATGTGGGTTTTAATTTACTTTTTCTTATACAAAAAGGAAATTAACTTAAAAGCGAAAATCGACTTGTTACGTTAGAAATAAAAATAAATTAACGCCGTTAATTTATCGCCTAGAATATAACTTTTAAATTGCTCAACTTTACTCGTTGTTAATTATTATTTTAAGGACGGTTGTGTTTTCGTACAAATTCGGAAATATTCAAAATATTCACGTAACTAGGAATAATTTATACCTATTCGAACGTGATAAAATTAAAATAGTATTTCTTGGTGTGTAACGAATAAAATAATAGTTAAAAGACACGTTAAAGTATAGAAGAAAAAACCGCGTCGTATGAAACGGAAGAAAAAAACTAAAAGCCCCAATAAAACGTCCATCTCTAAATAACGGTTAGGATTTGTAAAAAAAAAAAAAAACTATAGAAACGTTTTCGATTTCAGTATTTTAAAGTGTTCCAAAACCGGTTCACTTCGGTGCGATAGATAAACGAATGAATGAACAGCGTGCACCACACGACAATAGTTGCCGTTTAAATAACTAATCTTCGAAACTTTTGAAAAGTGTTCGCAACGTGTGTTCGAATAAGTACAGAACATTCGTACATAATACGTATTCGATTAGTTCGCCGAAAACGTGTTTAGAATATTGATTCGAATTACGTTATCGTTAATATTTTTCACGTCCGTCTTCATTTCTTCCTTTGAATATCGGATCCGATACGAAATTTGAATGGAAGTCGAACGGTAGATAATCTCACGACGACTTTTCGTAACGTCGTTGCGAACGATATTACGTCACGTTTTTTTTTCGTTTAATTTCCAGCCAGAAATCCTTTCGTTTGTTAACGGCGGTGTTAAAAGCGCTCGTTCTCTGTCGGTAGTAAAAATCGCGTTCGTATTGGTTTTAGATAAATATTTTATTCTTGTAATTTAGAGAAAACGAACAGAAACGGCGGGTCGGTGCTTGTTGATTTAGATAAAACTGCGTAAATATTTTATTGCTTTGCCGACAAAGAGAAATTATAACGGAGAACAAAACAAATTGATAGGTCACACTTTCTTAGTTTGATAAAAAAATAACGTTTATACGTATATATACTGGTAATAATAGAAAATATATAATCACATATTTTTTTCGGTGGATCGTAAATAAAGCAAATCTTTTTTTCACGATATTTCGGTCAATTTTCTTTCATTCTAAATATCGTTACGCGTTATATTTATTACCATTTGTACAATAACCATTCCGGTTTTGAAAACTGAAACGAATGTTTCATCAATCGAATCGCGATTCTATTGTTTAATTTTTTTTATGAAGAAAATATTAACGGAAATCACGAGACACGACCCTTTTCGAAAACGTATTGTCGGAACCTATTCAATGAAACTATTATATACGGAGTGGTTGTTTGCTATCGCGAACCAAACTGCATCTCGACAAACATAAATATTCATCGTTACAACGTTTGAAGACAAATTCGATTCCTTACGGTTTTTATAATTTCTAATATTTTTACCCGTGGTCACATTTACGTTATAACTGTCAGAGTTGGATTCAGGCTGACAGAGGCCCGGAAACAAGAGTGTTCTTATTTCTATTTTAACGAGAAACGCCTTTGTAATTTTTGCTTTAATATTTTTTAAAAAATTATTTTCAAACTGTGACAATAAATACGTTCAGATTTTAGAAAATTCAATTATTACACGAGGTTTCGTTGGAAAATTTGTTTGGACTTAACATTTTAAAAATAACAATCAACGAATAAATGACTTATCAAAGATTAGGGATTACAATTTACAATTTGTTTTTCTTTATATTCGTCATTCGTACGCCCTAATACACATAATCGATTTTTATAGCCGCTTTCGGTGCAACAGTTCTAACGTTTCGACGAACTGTATGAATAACGCTTTACGTGCCCCACCGACTTGGGGAACTATTAAAAAGGATAATATTTTCGTCTCGCTTCAGTACTACAATCAAATGATCTCCAAAAAGGAATGATGAAATGTAAGAATGCGTAGGTCATATTTGACTTATCGATCCGATGGCATTATTCTCGAAGATTAGAATAGACTTCAACACTAGTGAGTACTGTACATCATAGTTCCTTGAAAGTTAAATATGATTCGACCAGTAATTTTGGTTTTCGTTGATATTAATAAAAAATATACGTTTTTTAATAATCGTTTTTAATCTAACGTCGTTTAAATTATGTTACAATGTCAAAAAGTGATTAACGTTGTATTTTGTTACTCAAGTTAGA
>JAIPRN010005215.1:0-11429 GCA_025469175.1 Geopemphigus sp. TES_GeoC_2020 | reverse complement strand
TTCGCGAATTTCGAAAACGACGGCGTGACCGCTCCCCCCCCCCCCAAAAAAAAAAAAAAAAACAAATCGGTTAAATCACCCACCTTGGGCACAAAAGCTGCTCCTGGCGTTGGTGGGCCTGGACACGGTGACGATATGGTAACCCTGTTTGCACTTGCATATCGCGTTGTGGTCCACCTGTGCGCACACCGCGTGCTTGTCGTGCAACTGGCACGTGTCGTCTTGGAAACACTGTTCTCCCAACCCTGCAATCAGGGACGCGGACGGCCAATCACACACGTTTTCGACGTATCCGGGGGATGAAGGGCTGGAGGGTAGGGTGACGACAATTTCCTCCCCCCCTCCACCACACAGCAACGCTACAACGCCGCGACACTTTGGCGTTCGAAGCTCCCGCCAAAACATGAACGCGCGCAATCTTGACCTACGTACTACTTACCCTCCCACACACACACACACACCGGTCTCGCCATCCGTATTTCGACCCGTGGGCCGACATAAGGCGCGCGCGTATCCGGTCGAGTTGCGCGCTAAAACGCGGCACAATCGCCGGTACGTCGTTAACGAAACCATACGAAATCGATTCGGCGTCCTCGACGTTCGATTCCGTTTCGGAGTATCTTTGCCGATTCTACCGGATAGCCTTCGACATCCAAAGGCGTGTACAATTATAGACGGACCGACTATCGGTATTGCGTCGCGTACTTTTCCACGTCATTCGTTCGCGCGACGTACACAAACGCGCCGTATAACGGTTTACGGCGTCCACAATCGATCCCGGAATCGGGCAAATCTGAACGGTCACGCGTGTGTGCGCGCGATAGTAGTACGATAATACGTACGTACACCATTCATTCGCTCGTCTAGCCGAAGCATCGCGCTCCGTCCGAACGTCACCCGATACACGCGTTCTCGTAACCGCGGTTACGTTACCGAACGGCCGGTTCGGTGAGCGAATCGCGTTTCGTCCGAAACCGGCGTGTGGCCAATTAATTGTTCAAAAACGTCGTGTATCGGAAAACGAAACGTAACTGGAGTTCAATCGGAACGTTTCGTACGAAATGGACGATGGTATTGAATACGCTCGATTTTCGGTCGCTGTTTACCCGAACGATTCGACGTCGTTTTCGCGGTAGTAAAACGTTTTATTTCGCGTAACATACGTACGCTCGGAGTTTTCGAAATCACTCGGCCATAAGTAACGCGACCGGTCGGGTCACGTCGAAGCGAACGATACCGTCACGGTGAAAGTCCGCGGAGCGAATTAATCGATAACACCGTTCCGTTTCCGGAAATTTCGAAAACGATTTTCGGGGCGCGGGACAAAACGGACGAGCGTAACCTATCGATTTCGGTCGGCGTCCCCGAGCGTTTAAGCGGAACGCGTGCCGAGTACATCGATTTCCTCCGGAGAACGTAACCCGTCGTAGACGCGTGTGCGCGCGCGTTCGACATTTCCGCCGTCCACTGGGAACGTCGATCGAAAAATCGGCGCCGGGGATGGACACGTTGCCGAAACGCGTAGAACGCCACGCGACGGCCGTTCGGCATAACGACACTCGGCGTATATTCCCCCGTTGTCTTACGGGCGTTTAGTTTGTTTCCTATTAATAGTAGCGGCCTGCGGCGACGCGCGCGTCGGTTGGTCGATACTCGTTACGATGTTCCGAGCGAAACGTCGACGAATGGGTCCGTGTAAAGGTTATACCTGACAGCGAAAACGCCGTTTTTACTATTTATTACTTTGGGGATCCGGGGAGGGGGACCGAATACGGACGACGAATAACCGTAATTTTCGTGATGCCGTTTACGGTGTGTACGCGCGTCAATGCCTCGCCGATTAACCGAGTGAAACGCGACCCGCGTAAACGCCCTCTGTCCTTTACCACCGACGCACGAAAGACGAACGAAATTCGTCGAAATACGAAAATCGCGCCTGTTGCGGTCATCCAACTACTACGCTTAAAAACGGAACGAACGAATTCGTTAAGAAAAATCGTCCCTCGTACGATAATTACAGGGACGCGATTAATTATAAACTCCCTCGACGAGTTTCGCGACTATTTCGCCTACTACGATTACCGTCGCGACGTGTACTAAACATTGGCCGAGTTTTCGTACGGCCCGCTTCGAAAGTTCGCCGCCACTGACGCGGTACGGCGTATTTAACTTTGGACGGGCGGGTTTTTTCCTTAATTCTCGCCCCTCGACTGGCCCTCACCCCCACCCGTATCACCCTTCTAAACCGAGCGGCGAACGTTCGTTTCCGCGAATTTCGTTTTTTAATCGAAAAGCGACGACTTCGTTTCTGCCGCGGAAGTTCGACGAAGTAATTTATTAAAAGGTTTCCTCCGCTATCTCGTACACGATTATTTCACGGAACACCCGTTAAAAATACATAAATCATTCGGTCTATTCGTCTAAGACGTCTCGCGACCATACATTTTTCATAACGTTCGCGGCTCGGTCTCACTGAGGACGTTCGTCTCCGTTCCCGATATTTCTCAACCACCGCCGGAGTCTTTTACTATCCTCCTCCGCTCGCGTCGTGGTTTTTTTTCTTTAATCTACCGATTGTTCCTTCGTTATTCATTTTTACTCCTCCCGCTTTCTGTTTTAATATTTGTTCGTTTCGTTTTCGCCGATCGTTCCGTCGTTTCCTTATCAATATCCCGTCGTCGTTTGTGGAATTACGGTTTCATACATATATATATATATAACGAGAATCTCTCGGAAAGAAACGAAATACATACGAAACGTACGACGAAGTCGTGTACCTACAATTCGCTTATAAACGTCGAAATCGATAATAAACGTTTTCGAATTTTTCGCCGAACGTCGCCAGTACACTTCGTTCGTAGGATTGCGAGGATCGGGTACGGTGTGGGGATACCGTTTACCATTTACCGTTTTAGCGTCCGAATAAAACCTAAACGAAAATCCGATCGGATCGAATTTCGAAAAAAATCGTTAGCCTCTTTTTTAGGTTATTCCGGTTTACTTATCGGAACCGTGTTACAACGGAAAAAACGCCGTTTATATTTACGTTACCGAACGTTCGTATTTACGCGAAAAAAACGGAACGTATATAGTCGAAAATCTCCGCTCGCTGAGAAATTCGAATATTTTATCGAATTGTGGACGTTCGCCAAGCTTTTAGGTCGTCGCACGTAGAAATTATTCGAAAACGTTTTCGTTACGCCAACGTACGGGTAGAGTCACTTACACCGATTCACTTTTCACGCGGCTCGAAAAATTCCTCTATCCGATAGCCCTTAGACGAAGCGATTTTTACGCGGAGCCGTAACTGAAACTAACGACCGTATGGTTTCGTTCGTTTTTCGTTTCGAAAAATTCCCTTACTAAAATGTCGATCGCTTTAAATAGTCAAAAGATTACTACTAAACCCCTCCTCCTCCCACCCAAAAGAAAAAAAATAATAATAACCCGCCGCGTCGCTTAATTTCGTTTTCTTTTTACGGACAAAAGGAATAAACGAATCGATCTCACCTATATATATATATATACGCGTACAATAACGACGACGGTTGACGCGCGAATAATAATTTTCCCCGTAAGTCGTCCACTTACGGAACGAAATTATCGCGTCTAACCTCCCTTCTCCCCTCCCCCCCTCCAGTAAACAGTCGGTCGTCGTGTTCGTTTAAAAAAAAAAAACCCAATTCGGTTTCCCGTCGCCGAACGAACGCCGCCGGCTCGTCGCCATCGAAATGGACGCCGGGTTAGGTCGGTTTCGAATAGACGCGGTTTTTCTTTATTCACCCTCGGCGTTTCCGATTACGTCCATTTCGGCGCCACACCAGTCGGCCAACCGTGTCCGCCGTTTTCGGATCGGAAGTTACCGTAACCGCGATGAACGCAGCGGGTATCGACCCCCCTCCCCCCGAGTGTACCGGTCGGACGGCCGACGGTAATTTTCGCGAAATGTATCCCCTCCCCGTTTTTCCGGTGCCGGTTTTTTTTTATTTCGTAAACACGGAAATCGTCGCGTACGTTTCACGGACGACTGACGCGCGCGCGCGTACAATAATAAATCCGGGCGCCGTATCCAACGCTGGCGCGGGATGGAGACGGGCGGCTGTCCAAAAAACGTCTCCGTCCCCCGTAAAGTACGCGATCGGTATATCCAATCAAGATCCCCCGTCCGCATTCCGTACGGAAACCGTTTCTTCGCGCGCACGGGATGCCGTAACCACCTGTTGGACGACACTTGGTCCGTCCAGTCACGTGTCGTCGTCGTCGTCGTCGTCGTCGTCGTCGTCGAGCCGGACTCGACAGCGGACCATTAGCCACTATCCGCGTAGATCGAACAGGCGCTTGCCGGTCTCTCGTTATTTGTTTTCGAATTCGACACATTGACCGTTTTTGGCCGCCGAAAACGCGTCGGGTTCAATTCTGGCGATATTATTCCCCGCGTTCGGGAAACTCTCATCCCCCCCCACACACACACACGTACGTTCGAATAAAAAATGAATCGTCACGCGTTCAAAAATTTAAATTTAAAAAAAAAAATTTTTTTTTAATTTTATTTTTTTTTAATTTTTGTTTTTGAAACGCGATCGTTTACTTAAAGTTTTCAAACGTCGATTTAATCGTTATAGATCCGTCCGTCGTCTTCTACGATCAATTATCGTCCGCCGATCATAGTTCCGTAGTGACGACGATCGAGAACTTTTCCCGGAACATTTAACAGGCGGCGTGCGTCGAATTGTAGCCACGCAAAAGCCGTAGACGAATTACGTAATTTCGTTACGCGCGTCCGCGTTCGATGCGGCAAGTGCGCAATAGCACGCACAATTCGAGCCCGAGTTTCGCCTTAGATTTTCGTTCGTCGATTGTTACGTTCGAAAAACGAAATAAATGGAACTCCTATCCGTATACGATCAAAATGCTCACATGGACATTTCGAATAGCGCACCGACGGTTTGTCGGGAAAAAACGCGGTCGGCCGCGTCATTTATCGGGGACTCTCCAATAAACGGCTATTTCGTCAGACAGACGTTTTTTTCGAAACGAAGTAACGGAAATTTTACCGACTTTTTCGATCAGCTCTCGTAACGAACCTCTCAATAAAACCTAAAACGTACAATCGTTACCGTCGTCGATACGTCCGTCCGGCCCGAAATTTCGAACATTCGCCCCCCCAACCGCGCTCGATAAATAATACACCGGGCCCGCCGGTTCGTACGGCGATTTTAGCGAACCGCCGTGACGACGGGCGACGATTTCGCGCCGGCGGAACGGGCGCGTCGTCCCAACACCTAAACGAACGTGGACGCGGATGGCACATACACGGAAAGCCGGTATAGCGAATACGTACGTAGAAACGACGACGACCTAACCGGAATTAGAGCGGTTCAGTCAAGGCCGCGGCGCGCGTCATTTATTCACGTGCGCGCGTGTTGACGTTTGACGAAAATCGTATACAACGTTACGGCTTGTTTGTTCGCCCAGCCCGCGCACACTATTCGGCCATACACACGACCCCGCGCGGTTGTTAATTAATTACCCGACACGTTACCACGGTCACGCGCGCACTTACGCACGCCCGGCGAAACACTTGGCGCGCGCCGTCGGGACGATATACGAGCGTGCACCCTCCCCCCCAACACCGTCGTACGAAGCTCCGTCGAGGCCGGTGATTCACCGTCAATCCGTCGTCCCTGGTCGACGGCAAGTCGGGTCTTGTCGAACATTAACGATACGCTCGGTTCGATCGAACCAACCGATAAACGAACGGTGTACGGCGATAGGAACGTTCACTAGAACGGTGAAGTCCCCGTCCGGAGTAGAGAACCTAGTCCCACGGAGTTGCCGTCCAACGGCCGAAAATTCGCGCGTGTCACGCGAACGGCCGGTCCGTTTACCGACACGGGAACGCGTTTATCGTTATTATATTTTTTCGTTTCGAAAAAATCGTGTTTTTCTAAAGACTTTCGAAAAATAATTTCGCCCCGATCGTTTCGCCCTTCCGCTCGGGTATAAGTGTGTGAAATAAATGTAACCGCTCGGGCGACTATGTAACACTTGAATCGGACGGCCCGACGTAACTGTCGACCGCCTAGTGGCCGTGTGGTCCAGAAAAACGAAACGTGACGTAAAAACGCGACGAATCGATAGCGTCGAGAGTAAATAGGTCGGCGGACACGAATAAATGCGGAAGAATTGATTCGCCGAAGAATTTCCACTTCGTAATATTCCCGGAACGAACTACGAGAAATTTACGCGCCGTAGGTTTCGAGTTTAGGACGAAATTATGTAAACGATGTTGTCATTTTTCGTTGTCGTTACAAAAACAAACGACGTCCGTTTATCCGTGAGCGGAAAATGAATAAAACAACGGCGGCAATTTCCATTTTGTTTCCGTTTTAATAGACTTCGCGAAAAATGAATAATAAAAAGTAACAGTTTAGTGGATCGGGAAAAAATTGAATTCTAAATCGTCGCGCTTCGCTGGCGCATAGAAAAACGAAAACGTTTAAATCGCCGAAACGTGTCCGTTTAATGTAATTCCCGAACGTCGTAAAAAAATAATAATCGACCATTAACGTGGTAACTAATGACCCCGGGGGGGGGGAGGGAAGGTTGTCGGTAATTTCGTTTTAACGAAAAAATGGCCGTCGAAATGGCGGCCGAGGCAACTGTTGAGTTAGTAGGGTCTATTAAGGAATATTCGATCGGGAAACCGATCGGGCGCGACAACAATTGTCGTAACCGTATCGATTTTACGCGACCGACGCGTCATTTATAGTCCCCCACCGCCGCCACAATAATAATAATAATACACATCGCTTAAGTACGTCGCGTGTCACGACAATTACGCGTCGTTATTTACATTTTTTTTTTATCGCGAACACGTTTTCACGTGTCGCGACTTGTCCGCTCCGTGTCGTCGAGTTACGAATATCGGACGAACGCGAACAACAATTTTTCCCGTCCATACGTCACGCGCTTTCGACTCGTCCGCCGATTCCCTGCCGAACGAAACGACACCGTTTATAAACGTCACGTCGCCGCGAAAACCTCGTTCGTCGACCATTTTCGGTGTTTTTCATTTTGTCTATACGCGAAACGACTAAAAGCCCCGCCACGGCCCGTGCGCACGGCGTTCCGGATAGGCAATCGTGGCACACCTCCCCGTCGGGCAAACGAGGACGCGCCGAAGATTATTAGCGATTTCCCGAGTTACGCGCGTTAAGTTACAGTCGTCATTCGTCCGTCTATCGTAGTCGTTGTTCGAGATTAGTCCGCTCGGACAACGTCGTATCGCGTGATAAAAATCCGTCGAATTTCCCGTACGTTTCATGCTTGTCGTCGTGACGCGATAAGAAACCCGCGTACTTTCTGCAGGTACGTCGACGGTCTAGTACCGTATGGCGCGTTTTCGTGCAACGCCTTAACTCGTACGGTAAGACGCGAATGTTTTTTTTTTTTGGGGGGGGAGGTTTTCGACGTATTCGTTCTTAACCGCCGAATGTAACGTTTAACTCAATAATTGTCGCGCGCTACTCGGAACTAGCCTCGAACCAACCAACACAAGTAACTCACTCGCCAATTACGGTGAATTCGCGTTCCGAATATCGGTATCGAACCGGACGGACGCCGGCTGTTTATTTAGCCGCTATTCGTATGCGCGGCGTAACGCGGATAGAAACGAACCGAATTTTCAAACCCTCCCTCTCCCCCCCAATAAACGTTTTCCGTCGTTAATCGCGACGTCGAGCGTAAAAAATACTATTTTTTCGATCGAAAACGCGCGTTTTATTTCCTTTCGTTGACCACGCACGACGACACGCATTCACCCGGGCCCGTCGCGTGACTCGACATCTCGTTCGTTTCTACACTCGTCGCTAAACGAATGCCTTCGTCATTTCTAGACGAATTCGATAAACAACGGCCGATCGTCTAAACGTCTCCGACAACTCGAACACGTCCGCCGGAAATCGTTTCAACTTTTACAGGTTGTTCGTGTGTGAGCGTGTAGCCGGTATGGGCCGTGGTGGAAGGATGGCAACGGTTGGGTTGGCGTATATACGCGCGTCGTACGCGGGACGTCAGGGACCGGATGGGATGGATTGGGAGTGAGGGTGAAAATCGGAGAAGGAAGTGCTACCTGTTTGTGTGTCGTTCCTGGGAACGTCGACACGTTGATCGGCCAGCGCGCACGCGCACAATAAGCACATCCATCGGATCCGTCTGGCGGCCAGCTGCATCTCATGTCGTCGGCTCGTCGTGGTGACTGTCGCTGCGACGTTCGCGTCAACGGACGAACCGATATCGGTGTGACGATCGCGAACGGACGGCCGGCAAACACCGCGCGTCCAACGCCGTCGAGATCGGAACGAGGGCGTGCGGCGGACACCGGAGACGGCGGGCGTGTTTTTGAAAACGGAACAACGAGAGCCGGACGGGCACGGGCGAATAGTGCTCGGGAACGGCGCCGGAGGACTACTAGTGCGGCCGCGGCGGAGTACTGTCGTCGGTGTCGGCGGCGCGGCGCGGAAAAACGCGCGCACGTCCGAGTGGATGCGCTTCGGGATTTCGCTGCCGCCGCCGACAGACAGCGTACACGTACACGACCAGACCCGTAAACTATTACGACGCGAAACAATGATCAGGGCGGCGAAACGGGGGAGGGAGGTGGGGACGGTTGTTGATCCCTTCCCGTCGCCGCTCGAGAATGCGGACGAAAGTGCCCGAGCGAACGACAAACAACGCCGGGACAACGACGGTCGCATATTTCGACCGCCCGAATTACCGGTAGAGCGCGGAGAATCAAGCGCAGCAAGGCATAGGCCGCGTTTTTCGATTGGAACGAGCGGTCGGGATTTTACCGTTTGGCCGTAACATTATTACGAAACCCGTCGGACGTTTTATATCGTCGCGGAATTCGGCACGAACGTCGGGCACGCGCACGTTTATACGAAATCGGGAGAAACCGTTCGGCGCGGAATTTGAAATTCGTTGAATCGCGTCCGCGCGGCGGTTGTGTTCGGTCGACGGGCATCGGTACCGCGAGTCCCGGGAACGGTTCCGCATTTTATTTACGCCCACTTACCCCGCCGTCGACAATACGGTAAACGTACGCGTCGGCCATTTGTACTTTTTTAACGATTCGGCGAAATCGGTAGGCATTTTTTATATTTTCGAATTTTCATACGTTCGACGAGTAATAGTAACGCAACCAGCCGTTCCGATTACGCGACGACACAATCGTATTCCGAACTTTTTTCGTCCGCTCGCCGGGACGATATTTGACCGCAAAACGGCCTTAAATTATTAACCGCGGCGCGCGCTCGGTGACCGTAACAATTGGACGGGTCGTCGAACGTTAAAAAACGTAAATCGCCTAACCGTCGAAAAATGCTCTCGTTTAATCGTCGGACGGGCGCGATTCGCCCGTTTTAATTGTTTAGCGACCGTTTTTCGTGTTGTAATCGTTTGGCGAGGTTTACGACGCGCAAGACGCTTAGAAATTTGAAAAACGCGATGTATTTCCCCGGTAAAAAAAGATCGATTAACCGAATGCCGTACACCGAAGTACGCCCCCGTTTGTTGTGCACGCGAGCCCCCTGTAGATGCTACGCGTACATATGGTTAATGCGCGCGCCCGGTAGACGATAAATCGCGCGGTTCGTACGAGAAAATGATTTACGGACGCGACGCGTCTTGTTCAACGCGTATTGGACTTAATAAACTTAAGTGGACGGAAACGTTTCGTACGCGGAACACACTGCCGTACATCGTCCGCATGTAACTATTACGCGGACGCGCTCGGTTTACTCGACGAATTTAATTAACGTTATTACGGTAGGTAGCCCTCTGTTCGTGTCGAGCACGTAGTGCGCCGCCGAACGCTCGCGTCGACAATATCGCGTGCGGTGCGCGGGTGGGGCGTGTTTGAAAAATCCTCGTCGATCGGCCGCGAGACGAGTAAAAAAGGGAAAAAAATCGCTTATTTCTTTCTGACCCAACGGGGAGGAGAGGACGACAAAGTCGTTAAAAACGCGTAGGATCTCGGCAGCAACTCGCGCGTTATTAAAAACACGGGACCTATGGAAATAAATTGCGTACGCCGATGATCCGAAATCGTCGCTAATTTTCGAAATACATGGTCGCCGCCGCCGTTCGGCGATTTACGCGAGAAATATTTCCGACGACGAATTTCGAGCCCCGCATGTGTACGCCTATTCGAAAAATAACGTTCCCGAAATTTCGGGAGTCCTCCGAGCCCCCTCCCGGTAGCCAATAAATACTCCGTCGAGCGGCTAAAATTCGTCATATTCGGTCGGTCGTCCGTACGTGGACGATTCTCGTCGATTCCGCCGGACTTTCGGCGCTCCGCGTGACGACGAGACCACACCGTTATTGGCCAATTACGCTACCGTCGAATTGTTTCCGAGTGTGTTCGACCGGACGATTATTAAGTCGACGTATCCGAACGACCGTGCACGTACTTCGAACCGTAACCGACTGTACGGACGGACAAGCGACCCCTCCTTTCGGTAGTAGACGAGACGTACCGCGGCCATAAATATCGAGGGGCGCGTGTATGTACGAAATGAAAATGTCCACGCGTTCGCGAAGCCAAGCGTCCCGAAAACGACGGAAAACCCGATCGTGTCGACCAAATCTAACCACGATGGGTTGTACACGAACGTCCGAGAAAAATAATTGTACGAACGGGTCCGAAGGAACAACGCGGACTGCGGAAACCTTCGGTACGTCGAAAACGACGAGTTCGTATCCTAAAGTCCGGAAGTGCAAGACGTGCAAAAACGGTAAACGGCGAAGAATATACGATAATGAAATCGCGATATGTTTAAAACAATCAATCGCGGCGGCAGTCGCGTATTCTGTCGAGTTTCGCCGTTTCCCCCGATTCGAAAACTATTCGGCTCGCTGTCGTTTTCGTCACCCAAATCGTACAAGTACACGATCGTGTACGTTCCGTCCGACGTGATACTCATCGGCGGCGACGCCCGTCAAGTTCTTTTAACGCCGAACGTAAACCGCGATAGACGTAACGTCGCGATAGTGACCGAATATTCGTCTAAGCGCAATCGCCGTTTTCGTTCTAGATCGCCGCCAACGGACTCGAACGTTTACTTACTTACGAGAATAGCACACGAACGGTTAGACCGGACCAGGTGATTTTTCGTAACGGAACATGTAAATGGACAGGGCAGGGGACTGTCCTATCACTGCGCACCATTGACGCGATAGTTTTTAAGAAGTATCGTTAATTACATTTGATGTACGAGGGACCGAAGTAAAACGACGTGGGGATAGTTCGAATTGTTCGTTCGCCCTTCTCATTAAGGATGCTCGGATTGTAAATCAAATTTTGTAATAAATTTGTTTTTTCAATAAACGATGACGACTCATTGGTCAGAAGTATTGCTTTC
>JAIPRN010005214.1:0-11432 GCA_025469175.1 Geopemphigus sp. TES_GeoC_2020 | reverse complement strand
AAAAAACGGTAATTGTAACGACGAAAGGCGAGAGGGCGCGTTTGGAGACGGAAATACGTCTGAGACAACGACGAAGAAAATCGAACGGAATTCGAGAAACGGAACTATTATACCATCGGTTTGGAGATGAACGGACGATAGTAAACGAGCGGTGTAGGACGTCCGTCCGAAACGCGACGAAAAAATCGACCATGGCGTCGAGTGGGGGTGGGGAGAGGGCGATGAACACTAGACGTATCTAAAAACTATTATTGTACGGACGTCCCGAGTTTCGTCGTAGTCGTTACGTAACTTGCGGAGGTCGAGTCGAAAAACGCGCGACGTTTCGCGTTCGACAAAATACTTACCCTCGCGCCGGCGTAATATATTAAACCGTTCGATTTTCGAATTCCGGGCGTTATTTTGTTTTTTTGTTTTCGTAACGTAAAAATTTTAAGAATTTCCCGAACGAAATCCTAATAACGCGTATAAATATTCAATATTATTTTATACGTTTTTCTCGCATTTGTTTATTGGCTTAAAACGCGCGCACTGGGGGGGGAGTCAAAAACAGAAAGGGGGAGGGAATTCCGCGGCAAAAAAAAATTGCGCTATATAATACCCGCCGCCGGCTTTTCGCGTTTTGCTCGCTTTGGAATTTTTTTCTCCCCGAGGAATTTATATAGGAGAATTCGAATTGTTTATTTTCGCCGCGGTCCCCGGATCGTTTTTTTCTTTGTTTTTTTGTAACGCGCACGAAAACGAAACGCCTATAGATTTTCACGTACGAAACGAAAATTGAAAATTTATTTGTCTACAGTTTTTTTTAAAAAATTTACACGGTAAACGTATTTGGTTTTATTCGTGTCGCGATAAAGGGCAATAAACGTTTAAATTCGAATGACGATTTTAAGTACGCACGAAATCGCCATGTCCCGCGGGAATTTGACAAACGCAGTAATTGTCGTTGTTCTGTTCGATATTTTTTACGGTTTTGATTTTTTGTTTTTCGAACGTTTATCGTACGCTACAATATCGACGTATTTTTAATTGTAAAACGATCGAAATTAAAATCGAAGATTCCGGAATTTGTTTTTTTTTTTTCGATTAATTTTGTTAACGTAATTTTATTAGAAACGTTTTTTGGCGCGTAAAACTTATTTTCGTGTACGTCGTCAATTTTTAAACTTTTTATAGTTTTAAAAAAAAATTTTTTTTTTTTTTTTTTAATTAATTGACGTCGTTTGAGCAGCGGAAAACGCCGGCGACTTCGGTGAACCAACGAAAACCATCGACGTCTTTGTTATAAATCTCGACGAGTCGTAGAAAATCGACGACCGACGTTTTAAAAAACATCGTCGACCTCGACTATTTCTAAAAATAAATGTTATAAAAAAGCGTATTCGGGAATTTCGTCCGGCGTCCCTTCCAATCGGACATCAAAATACGCGCAATTTCGGCGCCGATCGACTAGCGCGCATGGTCGCCGTAAAAACTATAATAGCCTAAACGGAACCCGTGACATTTCGTATTTCGAAATTTACTCGTTATTTTCGCGCGTTTCCGGTTATCGAAATCAACGCGAAAAACCAAATAAATATCGTCGCCAACCATTTCGGGTTCTTAACGTTACGAGTTATTATCGATTTTTTAACTATTTCGACTTTCCCTTTATTCAACGCAATTTAATTCGTAATTAAATAAAATAATAGATAAAAAACGAATACGGTAATATAAATTACCGAACAATTTACGTTTGTGGAATAATAACGCCACTGTTACCGTAAACTATTTGACGTCCTAACAACCGTCGATTATCTATAGGACGAAAATCTAATCGTACGTTCGTAGTTATTAAAATTATTTCGGACGGAAATTAAAAAAAAAAAATTATCGTCATTTACGGCGAATAATAAAATATCGTATTTTTATCAACCAAAAGAACCTAACAACGGTTACAAACGACCTTATCCGAAACCGACCACCGTAAAGTACGAACTCTTATCGCGGCCGCGATATCAAATTATAAGAAAAACGTCCGTTTTTCCTCCGGTCGTTTTTTCGCGTGTAATAAACGCGGGACAAATTATTTATACGTCGCGCCGTGTACATTAATTTCAATATAAGAGGACGAAGAGCGAAAAAAGCTTTGGCCCAAATTGTTTTTGTTCGCTTAAGAATACACCTGCAGCTCTCCACTAACTATATTTAATTACGTTTTACGAATAAATTACGCGTTTTACTTTCGTCCGTTCCAGCGATTTTCATTTATTATTTTTCCGTTGTTCGCGTTTTGTTTTATTCGTTCCGACGAATTCGCTATGCGCTTTCGAACAATCGAACGGTAGACACACGCGAACGTCGCGTAAAGTCGACGGCTTATTCGAATAGCTTTCGTTCGCGCGTCCGTTCGTTTCGTCGAACGTAAACCGACGGTTGTATTTTTTTTTTTCGTACGACGCGTGAATGTCGGCGCGACGAGCGATACGACGGTGGAAATTCGATTTCGTTCGTTTAAACGCCATCCGCTCCGTTCGACGGTCGTCCGTTTCGGAGCGAATAATCCGCCGTTCGCGACACTATCGTTCGCGTCTACTAGCCCCAAAACCAGAACGTGCTGTTTGGCCCGTCTGACCGACGGGACCATTCGGAAGTTCGGATTTACGCGCGGTCGACCACCGGTCGTTATTGTACCGTCGCTAGGGGGGGGGCACGCACGCACGCGCGTCTATACGTCTACGGTATAGAGAACTGGCCGACCGCTAATCAACCGTTAAAGGTATTCGCGTCTATTGTTTACGTTCCGGTAATATAAATGGAGAGACCGACCGTAGTACCGTACGGTATATACATATAATATATTCGACCGCGAGCATTTTCGCCGTTACATTTATAATGTCGTCGCGTCTCCGCCGACTAACGTCCGAATCACTCCCTCCCCCCCAAACCACCACCGGAGGAGTATTTCGAGCGCGCGTACCCAACGGACCACCAAGCGAACCGTTCGATCGTTACGAATACTTCCGGAACCGTCGAAACTACACGCGACGGTTCGTTCGTATCGATCGCCAACATTCACGAATTAACCGTCGGTTGTTCTTCACGGTCAGCGAGCGTATCCGTTTGTGATCTACCGGCGTATCGGGACGTCCGTCGGACGAAACATAAACGACGAAATTCTACCCGACGGCCTCGAAAGCGTTTGTCCCCTATGGACACATTGCCACGTCAGCGGACATTCCTCACCCCTTGTCCGTAACCGTTTTGCGTCTTCCTACGCCCGTACGTACGGGACAACGTCGTCCAAAATCGGAACGTTCGTCCACTCGCGTTCGTAATCACCGACCGCGTACACGCGTCAACCTGTGATCGCGTCCAACGCGTAAAACCGTAAACGGTCGCTGGGAATACCGGCAAACGACGCCGTAGCGCGGGATTTCGAACGGGCCTCCGATGGAAACAAACGGCCCGAGAATAGCGTGTACTGCTACGATATAAATAATTTGTCGTCGCGTCGCGAGCGGAAAACGGCGAGTCGTAAATTACGCGGCGGAACGTTTTCGAAAAACACGACGAAAGTCCACTGTCCGAGTAAACCGTACGAGAACAACCTTTACGCCGCGTCCCCAGTGGCCGTCCAAATAGGCTAACGTCCGCGAACGGACAGGAAATCGGTCGCGAAATTCGGACGACAATTAATATCGTTCGACCGGCCGTCCGCGAACGAGAGCGCGTGAACTTGACAAACGTAAATAACGCGATATTTTCCCGGGAGTTTTTTTTTCGGCGGCCATTTCGTTTATTTATATACGTGGGTATAAAATACGCGAGCCTGGAGAGGACGTTTTTTTTTCCCTATACACGCGCGCGTGTCCCGCCGAATTAAGTATTTATGATTTAGCTAATAACGAGGATCGAAAAAAAACGGCGCGCGCCGTTATTATATTTCCCGTTCGGCCGATCGGTACGCTGGCGCGGATTGTTCTATTCCCAACGATCGGCCGTTTACGACGCGGGAACGAGCGCGAACAATAGTGTCCGGCCGAAACACTATACCGTCGCCGTGAAACTTCGTGCCGCCGAATCGTACGCACGCCGTAAACGGACGGGCACAGTCCGACGGTTCTTTTTCAACGCGGTCGGTTAACGTAAATCGTATTTTCGACGGACACTGGCGAAAATAACGTACGATTACCCGAAATAAACGACGTCGAATACGAATCACGCGCATATATTCGGGACGCTTATCGGCCTCCCGTATTAACCGTGGAAACCGCGCGTACGTCCATGTAACGGATATACGAGTTTAGTTTTCGGAGTACGAACTATAATTTTTCTCTCGGGTATAATAATATAAATTTCGTAATTTTGTACGGGCCGTTTTCGTCGGTTTTTTTTTCGGTTATTCGGTAGAACGGCGTAATAAAAATATAGCCGGTAATGTGTCGCCGCTTCTCCTAATAAAAAAAAAAAATAAAACGGGTCGTTTATTTCGAAATCTTGTAAACCGTACGTCGTAAACTTGAAAAGTTTTTTATCGATTCGCCTTTTTTACGGTTTTCCGGTTGTCGAGCGCGGTACGACGAGGTACAACGACATTTTTGTCGCCGCCACTACTATAGGCGAATTCGGTCCCGTCCGACAATATGTCCACTATATATATATAGCGTCGCGTAAATGGACCGTTTGAAAAACCCGTGTACCGTTTTCGCGCCAATCCGAACATCGGGCATGTTGCGCGCCACGCGTTTCGTAATCTCTTTGTTTTCGGCCGCGTAATTGTACGTCGCGGAACGTTCGGCGGCGAGTCGCGTGTCCGTTATTTCGCGCCACCGGGCCGCCGCCATATGTTTGTGAGCCGCGAAACGCGTAACGCGCACGTTCGTTCGAAACGCTATCGTAATATCGATACGACGGCCGTTGTTCGCGAAACGGAACAATCGCGTTTCAGTAAAACGTCGCGATCGTCGACGGCGAAATGCGCCCGTACAATTACGGCGTACGTAACGTTTTCGATAACGCCGGCCGGGTGGTTTTCGTTCGGAAACGTAAATTATTTTCGTTCGTTAGCGCGTGTACAAATACGACGACGACGGCGATCAATACTCGAGGCCGTGACTATTTTTTATTGCCCGTTAACGTTTTTCGTTTTTAAATCGATACGTTTGTTCGCGATATACGCGCGCGTATAGTTTATCGAACTTTATTAAAAAAAATAAACACCCAATACGGATTTTAAAAACTCGCGAACGATTTTTCTCGATTACCTAAAAACGTCGTCATTATAATATACATAGGCGCGGACGACTTAAGATCGATCGCGGGAATACGAACGTCGTTTTATTTTCTCGACAAATCTGTAATCCCCCCGAGGATCGCGCGACGGTTCGTCGTTATTCGAACCCGACGCGTTTCCCGGCCGTTAATAACGAGACAATCGCGAGCGCGGGCGCACACCGACCGTACGCGGTACGGGGCACGTTTTAAAGGCCGCGATCGATCGGCCGGGTTTCTGGATAAAATGTCGGACGCCGAACGAACAGAACACGGCCGACGAAAAACGCTTAAATAAACGATTACGAACGCGCGTTTTATATAAACGGTGCGCGTCGTACGGTGCGGCGCCGTCGGGTTAGGTTGGTTTGTAAAGTTGGTCGCTATACGGGCGCGCTTTTTCGCAAATCGACGTCGAACGTTCGTCAACCGCCGGACAAGAGCGACGCTTGTCAAGACTTAACTTGTTCGTCAGAACGAAAAAAGGCCGCCGAGCGATTCCCAAATGTCGTCGACGAAAATATGCGCGTCGTTCGAACGGCGGACGTTCGTGGTGTTGGCGCGACGGGAGAAACGGTTTTCGCGGCACAGTTTGAAAACGTTCACGGTTCGCTACGAGCGGAGCGAATTCGTCGACGACTTAGGCGATGAACGCGAGCGACCGGAGCGGACGATATTTTTTTTCAAAAAAAAAAAAAAAACGGATTCGTTTACAGCGCGCGTATACGCGACGAAATAACGTTTGCCGAATAGTTTACGGTCCGGTCGAGCTCCGCCGCAACCTAAAAGTATGGCGAAACTTCCGGCCCGGTACGAAACGAGCCCCGCGGTTTCGTGCGCGCCGCCGAATCTCGACCGCGTACGGTGCCCGAGCTAAATCCCTTCCTCAGCCACCACCTCCCTCCGCGAGAAGACCTGAACGAGAATCGCATTCCGCGTAAACATTGTTTATTGACCGAGTTGCGACTCGGGATTGGGTACGTATATATATACGTTCGTCGGCGAGGACAAAATGTTAATTGCCAAACGGCGGCGAGGGTCGAACTCACTTTCGTTCCACCCCCCCCCCCATCCCACGAACGCGCTCTGAGCGGCAATTGTGTACGCGGAAGATTACGGCCGCGCATATTTACGTACGTACAAGAACACGCGCAATTAGCGTTTTGCCAAACGTGACCCGAAACCCCGGCGCCGGTGTATACCGCGGTCGTGGGAACGATAACATTACGGTTAGGTTTGATAATTTGCCGCCAGAATTATTTTTCGTAATCGTCGCGCGTGTTTAATATAATTCGCGAAACGCGGAATGGACGGGACCGTACACGCGTATCAACCACCGACGAGACGTCGACAAAATTACGGGAAATTTTCGGGGAACGCCTTCGTACGGAAATCGTACCGTGCCGGCAAAACCGATCGTACCGGCATGCGGGCGCCATAATTGTACAAAGAGCCGCCAAGGCTATCGCGTATATTTTCCAACGATTATTGAAAACACAAACGGCGACGACACTGCCGTTTAAATTCGACGTGTTGGAAACGAAGAACTCTTCCGCTATCCATCGATAACGTACGCCTAAACGGGAGATTGGACTCATAGAGAACGGAACTGCGAAAAGGCCTTCGTAGCGTCTCGCCGACGAACGTACGGTTACCGAATTGTAGAAACTATGTCAAATGGTATGACGAGACACGGGATCTTTACGAATCTTTCGGTCGAAGAAGCGTCACGACATTTTTACCGACAGAGCAATAATTAATAACTCTAGTCAATTATAAATCGTTACGTGTACTACCGAACCGTCGAATATTGAAGAACGAAACTATAGCATAGGTCGTTCGACGAATATCGGTTAATACTCTATTCGGCAATTACAACAACAGAATTAATGACGAAATCCCTTCGAAACGATAGTATTTTGTAGATCTATATTTTGTGAAGTACCTAGTTAACAGTACATGGTAAGAGTAAGTTGTTGGCGGAAAGACATAATGCGTAACGGGACGTCAATTGACTGGTTCGTAAATTATACCGATGATAGTGTAATGAGAAATGGCGAATACAAAGTTCAATCATGTGCGTAGCAGAACGTGAAATAGCTTCGAGCAACGATCATTCACTTTCGTATCGGAACGTGAAATGGTTTTAAACAACGATGGTTCGCTTGCGTAGCAAACTGTGAAATGGAGAATTTACCTTCACTTGCGTGTGTAGCAGAACGTGAAATGACTGAGTAACATTTTTGTTTTGTAGCAAAATGTCGAATGGTGAATGTAAACTCAATCACGCGCGTAGCAGAACGTGGAATGGCAACAAGCAACTGTCGTTCGTTTACGTATCAGAACGTGAAATGGAATGTAAAGCTCAATTGCTAGCGTAGTAGAACATGAAACGTAGACGAGAAACGATCATTCGCTTACATAATGGACAATGAAATGACGAAAATAACTATCCATCGCACGCATAGAGGAATGTGAAACAGAGAAGTATATGTTTAATCACCTGCGTAGCATAAGATTATTGTATAGCAGAACGTAAATAGCTAAGAGCAACGATCTTTTTCTTGCGTAGCGGAACGTGAAATGGCGAATATAAAATTCCACATCATTCGTATCGGAACGTGAAATGACGAAAACAAAGTTCCATCCCGTGCATAGCGGAACATAAAATGGCTACGAGCAACAGTCGTTTGCATGCCTAGTGGAATGTGAAATGGCCGAAAAACACTCAATCTTGCACATAGCGGAACGTAAATTGGCGAATATTAAGTTCAATCACGCGTGTAGCAGAACGTGAAATAGCTTCGAGCAACGATCGATCACTTTCGTATCGGAACATAAAATGGCTACGAGCAACAGTCGTTTGCATGCGTAGTGGAATGTGAAATGGCCGAAAAGCACTCAATCTTGCACATAGCGGAACGTAAATTGTCGAATATAAAATTCCACATCATTCGTATCGGAACGTGAAATGACGAAAACAAAGTTCTATCCCGTGCATAGCGGAACGTGAAATGGCTACAAGCAACAATCGTTGGCTTGCGTAGCAAACTATGAAGTAGCGAATATACTTTCACTCGCGCGTGTAGCAGAACGTGAAATGGCTGTGAGCAACTGTCGTTTGCTTGCTTTGTGGAATGTGAAAAAGCGACTATAACGATCCACCGCGCGCGTAGTGGAATGTAATGTTTTTCGTATTGTACCTCACGGAAATATTTGTCTAGTGCATCGACCGGCTGGTGGTGATTATTTGCGTGCTCGCATTCATATGTGTTTGCGTACACACGGCTACATTTTTTGACGGCCCAAATCGACGCGGTACGTACGAGCGTGATATGGTCGTTGGGCGAACCTTAGGCAACGCCACAACCGATTGCGTCGTCGTCGGCGCGTTCGTCCTACACGGGCGTTTTGATAAAGACGGTGGTTAGTTAATAATATACGTGACGTTGTCGGGCGTCCCTTATTAGAAAGCCTTCGACGAACGCGCGTAAATAATATATATATATATATATATAAGACGACTCTGGCGCGAAACAATCGAGGCGGACGACGAAGGTATTATTTGTTTTTGTACAGCCGGCGGCCGTCTAACAGGCCCCTGTTCGGCGCGTTAACTATTTCGTACCACCCTACGGCGATCGGCTTCTTCACATACAGCGGAATTTCGTCGATTAACGTCGACTATTGTAAGTGACGTGAAAGGGACCGTTGTGTTCTCCCAAACGGCGGTCGTCACCGTTCGCTTTAGTTACGACGTCGTTCGTCGCACGCGGTTACGGTATCAACAATATCGACGCGAGGCCGCCGAACGACCGACATTACCGCCGTGGTCGGCATTCGCCTGTCGCCACGGAAAACGCAATATTGCCGCGTTTGCGACGATAACATCGGCGTAGGGGTTTTTTTCGGACCGTTCCGATTTCCGTAAACGGCGCCGCCGTTATTCGTTAGGACGCTCCGGCAATCTTTATCGCCGAAAACGAATACGATTTTCGCGAAACCGAGGCGCCCGCGTAGGACACGTGTCGCGGTTTAACGACGTAGTATTCCCGTAAATGTATATATGAGGCGTGTTTAAAAAGTGACGAAAAATGTTTACATTTTGCGGATTCGGAGAGTCGGATTGTCGAAAGAATTAATTTTTTTTTTATCGTGTTGGCACACGTGCTCCCGAAATATTATAACATTTTCGGTTTACGTTTGCTAAAAAAAAATTAATTTAAACGGTTAACGACGTTTTTATATTTCGTTGGAATTTCCGACGGTGACGATTGTATCGTTTCGCCCTAAGCGATGTCGTACCCTGACCTGGCGATACGGTCGGCTAGGAACCGGCCCGAATACATTGTCGGTGGTACAATACACGGTGGTCGATTCACAACCGCTGTGAGTTCGCGTGACGTCGAAATCGTAATCGGACTACGTTTACGACGTCCGTTCGGCGGGTTTCCTGCCGCGGATTTCATCCAGTGATTTCTGGTTGCGATATCTAATCGCGCGGCCCGAACGATCCCGTAAATCGCGCGAGGGTAATAATACCGGGGCGGTGGACAGGACGCCCCGACGTTTCGATTATCCCGAAAAGAAAAAAAAAACGGAACGTCTTTTATCTGTTACTCGTCCGCGGCCCCCGGGGGATTTACTACCCGGAAATGTTCGATCACGTTCGAACGCCAAAAAAAAAAAAAACGAATCCGTTTTTCCGTTAAATTTTCGTTTATGCACGCGCTTTACGAATCTATACCGGAAAAACGACGTTCGGTACAAAAATAAGAATCGACTTCGTAGTACATAAGCTATTTATTATTTTTCAATTTGTCCGAATATTTCGAAAGTTTTACGCGCACGTTACCTTATTTCGCCTTATTTACCCGGCTATTTGGGGTCGGCCACCTCGGTCCTCAATCTCCACTTGACCCAATCTCCCACATCGTTTACACACACACACCAACAGTCCTCAAATCACACTCGTAATACGGAATAGGTATTACGTCGATGATAACTATTTTACTAAATACGCGAAAATCTGCCGGTATTTTCGGAAAGAAAAACGATTAACGAAGCGTAGGAAACGCGTATATACGTATATTGGTGATTTACGTAAATATGTCGGCGGTATTTAACGGATCGTCCGTTAGGCACTCGCGTTTATCGATATAGTCGTGTCTCACAGCGCCATTTCGGTGGCGCGCCGGAGTGCTCAACTTCCTCTCTCCGCCCGTATAACGACGATTAATTTATTCGCGAAAACCCGTCGTCGCGAGGCAATTATTAACTCTTTGAACAACCGACCGGCCGGTTATTTAATGCGCCGAACGGTTTCGGGACCGGCGCGTACGATAAATACGGCCGTATTATTATTACGGCGTGTCGATTGAAAAAACGAAAAAAAAACAAAACGGTATGAATAGCGCCGAAAAGATTTATGGACAACGTGTAAAAGACACGAGAGGATACTGGGGCCGATTACGAAACAAAAAAAAAAAAAACAATATACGCGACGTACGTATCCGGGAAAGGTCGTCTACTAGACCGGTGTACGCGGGGAAAAAATCGTTTTTGGAAATCGTTCAACTACGTGGAATTGGAAAACGGAATCGAGGGGCGAAAAGGTTAGAGGAACGTTTATTCGAACGCGGGTTTTAAACAACTCGTTTAACCTCCCGGCGAAAGCGTCCGCCCTTTTTTTACGTTTTGGCATACGCTTTCGGCCGTTATTTGAAACACGCGTACGCGCGCCGCGCCCCCCGATAATAAAAAAATACCGCTCCCTCGTCCAACGGTCGTGCCGTTGGTATGCCCGGTTCGGAAAACGCGTGACCGGGCCGGTGTAACGAACGCGAACGGCCGGCCGCGTCCGGACGACCGCCGGTGAGGACCATAGACGGGACGAACGCTTTTTCCTAACGTACAGGGTGTCGTTGTTCGTCGCCGAATTTTTCTCGCGTTACGTTTGCTCGACTCCAAAACTATCGACGTCACTCGCCGCTAACGACGTTCCCCTCGAAGTTATTTCGCGATCGCGGTTTTTTTTTCGTTCTTTCCGAATCGGTTTACCCGACGGCCGCGTAAAATCGTCGAGTATAATATTCCGAAACGTTTCCCGAAAACCGCGTACGAATTCCGTATGGACCGTCGAGTTCGAATTTCGGTACGTTGTTTTTTTTTTTTTTGCG
>JAIPRN010005213.1:0-11442 GCA_025469175.1 Geopemphigus sp. TES_GeoC_2020 | reverse complement strand
TAAATATCGAACGAGTAATACGATTTCGCGTTTTCACTATTCGTCGTATAAACGTCGACGAAACGAATAGTTCGTCCGGACGGTTAAAATTGTCGTAGACGATCGAATTTTGCGCCTAAATAAACGGTAGGGCGACGATTTTATTTTCTACGTATTTAAATTTTGAATCTAAGTACAATCGCGCTCATGAAAGCACTTTTTCAATATTCGAAGTTTTTTTGATTTTTTTGACGTGTTCTAATCGCCGTAAACCTTTGAATGGGAACTCAAATCGAACGTTTGAACGCGACGAATCGAATGACGTAAACAAAACGCGAATCGGTTAAATATCGAACGAGTAATACGATTTCGCGTTTTCACTATTCGTCGTATAAACGTCGACGAAACGAATAGTTCGTCCGGACGGTTAAAATTGTCGTAGACGATCGAATTTTGCGCCTAAATAAACGGCAGGGCGACGATTTTATTTTCTACGTATTTACATTTTGAATCTAAGTACCATCTTTTTTTAGCACTTTTTCAAAATTCGAACGCCGAAAGTTTCGAATTTTTTCCGACGCGTTCTAATCGCCGTAGACCCTAAACCGCCGAGCGGCCGGCTAGTAAGCGCGCTCTCGGTCTACGGACTTACTGGGCGCGAGACCCGTTCGGTAAATGCCGGGCGCTACGTGCAGGTAAACGCCGAAACGCAATCCACCGTGTTCCGACACGGCGGCCGGTACGCTCCACCGGTGGTCTCGGTAAAACAATTACGTCGCCGTTACATTGGCCGGCCGGTGAAGCCGAAACGGCGCCCGTAAACGCTAAAATACGCGATTTTCGGACGCCGGCGAATTGGAACGAAAACGGTGACACCGGGCCAGTCGTTGGAAAACCGTTAAACGACTAAACCGATATTATTGTTTAACCGTCCGCGCGGGTGTGCACTCTGTATACGCGACACGGTTCGGCATGATTCGCGTCCACGCCCGTCCGACTTGGCCTCTCCCGTTCGCGTATTTATGCAAATTTACGGCGCACGACTAGCGCACACGATACGATTTTACCGTACGGCGAGCCGCCCACCTTTTTCGGTAAGACGATCGTTATATGTTTTCGGCCAACCCGACCGTATGGCGGATGGACGGGGGGGGGGGCGAAATGTACGTCGTGAGCGGTACACGTTCGTCCGTATTTGTGTACGCGTCACGGGCGCACGCCAGAGATTGTTTAATACTTCACGGTCAAAACGTATTTTGCATAACTCATTGTGCCAGCGCGCCGCACGCACGCGCGCTCGCGCTCGCGAACAATGGCGCATTAGGTCAACGTTTTTTCACCGTCGTACACCGCGTCGCGCACTCGATCTCGCCCCTCTCCCGGCCCGTGGCGCGCACGGAAGTATTTCGAACGTCCGTCTCGTCGGCCGAAACACGGTTGGCGCGATACCGCGAATTTCCGTCCGGAATCTGCGCACCACGGACCCGTTCGGTCCGACTTTTCGCGAAGCTAACACGAACGACGGGTGGCCAGCGCGGTCGTTCGTTACGAATTTCCCCGTACTAGGCGCGTCCGTGTCCGTTCGAACAAATTATCCGCGAAGAAATTTTCGATTTTCCCGAAGGGGTTCAAATCGTCGTCGACCCTCGAATGAGCAATCAAATCGAACGTCTCGACGGGACGAAGCGAATGACGTAAACAAAACACGAATCGGTTAAATATCGAACGGGTAAATACGATTTCGCGTTTTCGCTATTCGTCGACAAAGCGAATAGTTCGTCCGGACGGTTAAAACTGTCGTAGACGAACGAATTTTACACCTAAATAAACGGTAGGGCGAAGATCTCATTTTCTACGTTTATACATTTTGAATCTAAGTACAATCGCGGTCGCGAAAGCACTTTTTCAAATTTCGAACCCTAAAAGTTTTTAATTTTTTTTGACGTGTTCTAATCGCTGTAGACCCTTGAATGAGGACTCAAATCGAACGTTTCGACGCGACGAATCAAATGACGTAAACAAATCGCCAATCGGTTAAATATCGAACGAGTAATACGATTTCGCGTTTTCACTATTCGTCGTATAAACGTCGAAAAAGCGAATAGTTCGTCCGGATGGTTAAAACTGTCGTAGACGAACGAATTTTGCGCCTAAATAAACGGTAGGGCGAAGATCTCATTTTCTACGTTTATACATTTTGAATCTAAGTACAATCGCGGTCGCGAAAGCACTTTTTCAAATTTCGAACCCCGAAAGTTTTAAATTTTTTTTCGACGCGTTCTAAACGTCTTAGATTCTCGAATAAGCAATCGAATCGAACGTCCCGACGCCAGTCGTCAATTAGCTTACGTAATCGTCCCGTCGTAGTTCGGATATTACGAAATCGTCCACCGGCCGCTGATTAATATCCTCGTAGGCGCGACTAGGATGGCGTACGGGGCGCGCGCGGGAGGATGATAAGGGATTTCGGCGATTTTTCGAGAATTTCCGTTTTCGTGATAAAACGTTCGCGCTAGACACTCTGTGTCCTCTCAGTCCGTAGACGATGGAGCGCGTGCGCGCGAATTACTCCGCGTACCGGTCACGATCGATGCCGCGAATCCAACGGATTTCGGAATCGCGACTAAGTGCTGAAGAATTTTTTCGTTTCAGATCACTTGGCAGGGCAACGCGTGGGGTGGTGCGACGCGCGTTGTCTATCGTCACGCGCGGCTTCTCCATTCAGTGAGGACTGAAGCCGCCATTTTGACGTTTGGGGAAAAAAACGTTATTTATATTTTCAAACACTAATGAACGCGATAAAAAGTTTTTTCAAAAAAAAAAAACCGTTCGCTCGGAAAAAAATCACGAACTTTTCACTAGAACCTCCCACTCAATTGTCGGCCCGTTCGGGGACGCGGTTTTCGCGCGAGACGCCGTTTCACTATTGTGACGATCCCCGAAACGCCACCGATACGACCGGACGTCGTCGGGCAACGGACGACGTTCGCGCGTGTACACCGGACTAGTAAACGAACTCTGTTCCCGTAACGTTATTATGAAAATATGGAAACACGCGCGTCAACGTCGAACTCGTAGTAGACGAGAAAACTACGTCGATTACCTCCGGCGTTCCGTTCGACAAAAGGCTTCAACGACAGTGGTTTTTTTAGCCCGCGTTAACTTAATAATACAAATAAACGTCGATTTACAATTCGTGACTTATGGAAAAACGTAACGATCGCGACAGTGGTGCCGTTGTTCCTCTTGATGCAGGAGCGAGAATATTGCGAGCTTCGGCGCATTCGCGGCGGCATAATCGATAATTATAATAATCGTAACGAGCTCGGTTGGCACAATTCCGTTACGAGTATCACAGCCGTTTCATTTCCAACGAGATGAGCACGCGCGATATGTGAACGGCCTGTTGTCGTAATATTATTACTTACCTCCGAATTCGCGCCGGACGCTTTCTCTCGACGCGTAAACACACGGAGCCTTGACGACCGAACGATACTATTCGCGGAAAATGAACAATCGTCGGCGTTACCGACACCTTCACGATTTCGGCACGTGTTGCCCTTATACGCGCCCGTTAAAGGACGCGACGACGATTGAACCGATTGTGTCCGACTTGTTTTCGGTCAATAGGTCGAAATCGATTTGGAAAAAATTATCGACAACCGTTTTCAGATTCCGAACGTTTTCACCGCGTGTTTCCTTTTTTCGTCCGCCAACGGGTTTTTCGAATACACTCCGGAATACACTCGGGTCGGTACTCGGATTCGACGGCCGATTTTCGCGACGATCGTTTTCTATATGTCGCCGAGCAGTGGCGTACTTAGACCCGAATTCCAGGGGGGGGGGAAAGCGGTTAATTTTTAAATAAATAAATCGGACGACCCTAACGAAACGGGACGCGTTACGAACTTTAATAGATTATTTAACGTTATTCAATCGACGCGTTAAAATCGTAACTTGTATGGAAGTTTATATTTCAGTTTTTCGTTATAATTGACTCTAAACGTACGTTTCGTGTTTTTCCTAAACAAATTTTCGGGGGGGAGGGGTTATCTCCAACCCCATACCCTCCCTCCCTGTTAACGTACGTCACTGTCGCAGGGAGTTAATACGGTCGTCGAATACGACGCGCGTCGGGAAGCTAACGAAAATTGTTCGCCGGTCGATACGTCGGTAACGATTTCTCAAAGGGATTTCGTCTCGTCGTTTATGGTCGCGCGCGCGCGCCGGAACGCCCAAATACAAACTAGACACGGGTTTACTTTGCCGGGACGCGTAACAGCCGGCGGCGTGGTCCCTTCACGGGACAACGGGTTCGGCAAACCAACGGTTGGTTTCGAAACGTACTATTCGTTTCGTTCTGGCGAACGTGCACGCTCGTAAACCCCGAAACGAACGTTATTTCGACATACGAACGGTTTCGTTTACGAATATTTCGCTATCGATTCGCGGTGGTTATTTTAGGTCTTAGCCAAAAAAAAAAAACCCGCGACGAAAGACACGTACGCGATTCCCGCCTAGATTATCCGCTCGGGACACGGCGCGTTATTATTTGAACGAACAAAACGGCTCCGGTTCCGGCTCGAAAATAGTTTCGAAATTCGTCGCCCGGATACCGTTTGTATATCTATCGAACACCATTAAACGAGCAACTCTTGTAATCTGAATCTCGGAAACGGTTCCAACGATTTTCACGAAATTTAGTGCGCCGGGGGTTTCTGTAAATCGATTTGCTTTTCCACTTTTTGCCCTATAAACGTCGAAAACGAACAAAATTCGTTCGAACGGTTAAAATCGTCGTTGAAATTCCAACTTTATACCAAATGTGCGATAACCTCGCGTTCGGTGTAAATAGATTATACATTTAACGGCGGTGGTGAGAGCACTTTTTCGAAATTCGTAATTTTTTTTTTTTTTACTTTTTCTTCGGCTTCAAATCGTTATTGGCCCTCGGATTGGGGCTCGTATTCAAGGTCCCGACGAGACGAATTCAATGGCGTAAACGAAACGCGAATCCGTTGAATATCGACCGTGGCACGGCATTTCGATTTTTCGCTATTCGCCGTATAACCGTTAAAAAAGAAAACAATTCGTAAACACCGCGAAAAATGTCGTAGAGATTCGAACGTTAGACCAAATATGCCGTACGGCGATGATCTTGCGTCCGGTGTTTGCGATATAAATTTGATCACGGTCGTATGAGCACTTTTTCCAATTTCAAACAGCTTTTTCGATCAGCTCTAATTGCCGTAGACCCTCGGAGAGGGGGCCCAAATTCAAGATCTCTACGAGACAAATTCAACGACGTAAACAAAAAAATCACGTAAATAGTTCACGTAACTAATATATATATATATATATCGTTACTTTTGTCAATTTTCAAAAAAACCTATACATAATCGTAAAATACGCGCACGCCGGAATTATTTATAGTTTAAACGTGCAACGCCGCTAAGAATTATTAAAGAAATTATTTACGTAAAAATAACGTCGACGGGCTATTTGCGAGTTATTTTCGTAAACGCGACATTTACGTCGTTCACGCAATATTATTGGAATGTTCGATCGATTTTGTCGATAAATAAACGTATTTCGTTAAAAGCAAAGCTCGGGTCAGCCGATATATATATTCAACGCGCTGACGAACACGCGCGTGGACCGAACTGGATCGCCGGCGGGAATTGTGTAAACGGGCCGCGTTATCGCGCGTCCTTGGCGAGCGGCTCGAAGTTGGATTACGTAATCGCCGCCGCGTGAAATCCGAACGAAATAACCGATTTTTCGGTCGTTGTTTCCCGGCCGTCCCGTTTTATTCCGTCGTACGGTTATCGCGTAAATAAACTTCGTCGCCGCCCGACCACGTTATACTTCAATTAATACCCCCCCCCCGTTCGAACGGCACATCCCGTTAATAGAAAAACCCCTTTGGAATCCCGTCGCCCGTCCGCGAAATTGTGTGTTCACCTAGGACGTACCGTCAGTGCCGTCGAGCGGTGGGTCCCTTTTGCGTTCCGAGCGTTTCAATATTGGACGCGGGCGCCGAAGACCGAAAACGAGTTGGGCTTCGGTTCCGAAACTATTCGGGTATTGGCTTTAAAATTTTAGGCGCGCACGTTCTCCAGTACTTTCGTTTTACGAAATAAAAAAACAAATTTCACGTTTTTTTCCGAAAGTTCTAAAGGCGCTCTTACTCCCTCCCTGCTGGGTCATACAAATTAACGGGACTTAGGGGTTTTCTCGCCGTCCCGCGATTATCGCGCGAATGCGTCCCTTCGGCGCGGTGGTCCGCCGTTGTACTGTCGACCACGCCGCGCCGTCGTATCGACGGTAGAGACGCCGGTTAGAACGATAGAGGGAACGTAATGCCGCTCGTTATCGGCGAACTGCGGCGCAATCACAGCGATAACCTCTGACCCGGTACGATTAAACGTTCGTTTACGTAGCGCCGATCTTGACCACACGCGCCTCGTGAATCAATAGGGTCCCATGGGGCGCGTCGAACGTCTCGGGCGATTTATCCCGGACACCGACTACTTATTTTACTTTTAGTTACGTCGCGCGGACGTAATGTCCGTCTACACGGCCTATTTCAATGGCCGAGTTTCCGGCGATTGGTAAACCGTTCGTTACCGTTGACCGGTTCGCGCTACGGCCGATCAATAGGATCCCATGGCGCGTACGCGTCGTATTCGCCGTCTGAATTCCCAGGTAACACCGTCACATCTCGTCGCGCGATTATTCAAACGCTATCGCGCCGGCGTTTCGAACGTCGGCCCGTCGTTGATATCCGGCGGCCGTTTAAACAAATCGACAGTGACGCGATCGCGTTCGCCGTCGGTTGTCGACGATACGACACACAGCGTGGCCGGTCGATTTTCGCGAAAGCTAGCGACGGACGCGTTTCCAAACGCGAAGTTTGGCCCGTTACCGTATCTATTCGCTCCCCGGCGACGAAACGTAACGAACGCGCGGTAATTCGTCCGGACGACAGTTTCGTGGTAAAATCCGCCGCGTACCGTCCAACGTGTTTACTGTTTATCGCGAGCGGATCGCGTACGCCGTTAGGGTCGCGCCGGGACGTCCCGTCGTTTTTCCGCCGGCCGTCGTCGGCGACGTTTTTTACGAAAACGTTAACGAGGGAACGCGGCCCGGCCGTCCGGTTCGTACAAAACGAATTGGTCGCCGCGACAAACGGTCGTTCACGACGGTTCGTTTATTATTACGTTCGCGAATCGTTCCGGGCGATCAAAACGCGCGGTTTATTTACGTTTACGAAAATTCGTCGTTGTGTTCTCACCGCGATTTCTCGACGAGCGCCGGACGGGCCGACCAATAAATCGAATTTCGTCGAGAAACGCGTATCGTTCGAAAGGGCGCGTTTATATACGAACGGGAATTTCAAACGTACGTTTCGGCCGACATTCGATACATCGTCCCGATAGACAAACCGGTCATCTACAAATCGCGTCCCGTCACCATCGACGACCTACGGAGCGCACCGTGACGCGATCGTTACGGCCATTTCCTAGGATCCTAACGTCGTTCGCCGACAATTATATTACAAACTTGCGAATCGTTTAACCCGGCTTGGAAATAGTTTCGCCCGACGGTCTCGTCAATTTTTCGAAACGCCCGCGAATTTCCTCCGTAGTATATATATAGCTTTTGACCCCTCTTGTCCCGTTAGTGTCGTGAACGTCGTGTACGACGTTTTCGGCCTCGAACGAAAATCGCTGGCAGCTTTTATACTCGGCTGAATACGGTCGGCGAGGTACCACCGGTATATATTGTTAGAACGGCGGAACATCCGCGTACGGAATGTGCCGAATACGCGCTGACGCGCATTGTCACGGTGCGAATACCGCGACGTTGATTTCCACGTTTCGGGCCTTTTACGGCGCACTTCTTCACTGTAAACGTTTCTAGTATTCGTTTATGAAACGTTCGATTTACTACAACCGTCTGAACCCGTAGGTACAAACTCGTAATGGACTAAACGGAAAGAAATCGAAAAACACGACTAGGTGAATTCGCGGTCCCGCATTGCGACGATTGAACTTCGCGTTCGAGATCGTCGGCTCATTAGAAACCTTTAGGTCCACGTTTTCGTTCGCTCCACAATTTCGGCGCTAATTTTTTCGCGGACACTGTTTTCGTACCCAATTCGTCTGGAATTTATTTACGCGCTTGTCGATAATACTAAGTACCTAATAATAATTATTCACGGTACCGCGTAGTTTTCGGCCGTACCGTTAAAACGGTTTGTAACCGGCCTAACCGACGAATATTGATAAAAACGAAACAATTGTCCGGGGCCGTCGCGGCGTTATATTTCGGTGCCGACATTTCGGATCGCGTTCGAACGCCAACGACCGAAATTCCGCGCGTTATTATCGTTTGGTAATTGGGCGGCCACGGGCGGATACGTTTCCGAAACGGCGGGCGCTTTTAACGCGATTGTTTCGCGCGGTCGGCCCGCCGACCTTTCTAATCGAATTACGCCCGGCATTCGCCGCGCGACGTCCGAACGAATTTTCGCGTCCGCCATCCCGCCGACCGGACCGTCTCGTTCCGCGTTTACATTTTATCCCCCTGCGAAACGTGTCCGGAAATTACTTAGTTCTCCGTCGTACGCCCGACGGAAACGCAAATATAATTACCGTACGATCCCTCGATCTTCCCGATAGGATACGACGTTAAAAGTTCCGCCGCTTTTTCGCGCTGGCCGTCTTATTCGGCGTCATCCGGCTCGTGGTGGAATCCATCAAACTAATCTCCTTCGTACAAACACGCTCACACCGGTGCGTTCCACGAAGCAGTACCGGGAGTCAATTTTCGGTATAGCGCTCGTCGCGTTTTTTTTCGTGTCGTCAAATCGACGCCCTTTCAGCGGAATTCCCGAAATGTCGGCCCCAAAAGTCACAGGTGGCTACGTCAGTACCGTGGCTGGCGAATCCGAGCGATTTCGCGATTCGCCGAAAACCGTCGCGCGAGCTATAACGCCGGCACGTTGTCGTGGTGAACAATCCAGTCACCCGAACATTTTTATTCGCACCGCGTCACGCAATCTTTTCGATACTTCCAACTGTACAATTCTTCGTTGATCGCCCGACCACATGGAGCATATTCCCGGTGCGCAACGCCTTCATAATCAACACAAAAATAAAAAACAATCAAAAACGCGGGTCGGATACTTTTGGGAGAGTATTACGACGGCCGGAAACGTTTCAATTCGTTTTTAGTTCTCGTTCGTCAATCAGTTACCACGGTAACGAGAGTTCGGTGGATCAGACCGTGTTCCGATCGATTCAACCCGCGACCGTGTCGATTCAAACGCGTTTATTTCGGGGTTTTCCGAAAAATTAACGAAAACGAAGTGAAACGAGCGCGGACATCCGACGGTTTTAAGACCGTTGGCGCGTTCGCGTCGTACAGTTCGGTTTCGTCGTAAACGTCGAGCGGCCACCAATACCGGACGGAATACTATTGGGAACCCGGTGGACGGGCATAACGACGGAATACCGCGGTGACCAGGGATACCGGAGTCCCGACATGAGACGTCGTCTGGGTGACCCGAGTGTGACGTACGAGAGCTACCTTGAACCATCACACCCGACCGGACAGATACTGCGGTCGCATAAACGGTGCCGGGATTTTCTACAGTGCCCCGGTTTTAGCGTCGCCTTCGGACGCGTACCTAGTGGTAGTTGCCTTAGGTCCTTAACGACCCTGGCGGACACCGTTTTCTCTCCGTTTTAAGGTGCAAATTCGTTCCCCACCCCCATACGCAATCAAATTTCGATCGAACGAATCCATCGCCGGGGTCGATTACAACCGTGTACGATCGCCGAATTCGCGTAAACGGCCAACAGGAAGCGTATTAAAATTTTTACGACGGATTCCCTCGATGGATAGCCCTCCTTCCCCCCCAAAAAAAAAAAATCGTAATTATCACGTTCGGAAAATCGGCGTACGATTGAGTAGGCCCCCCGCCGGATGTAGGACATTTTTTTCGGTTCGCCTACGCGCGCGTTTCATTTTAAAAACGTTCGTCGACCCGAGATTACGACTATCTAAATGGTAAGCTCTCTGTGTCCGCACATCCGATACGGAACGTTATTTTTTCCACCCCGGACCGAGAAACGTTTCCCCGTTACATTTGCCGGTTCTGCCGAGTTTAGTTCGTTTTCAGGCCGAAATTCGCCGCCGACGAATAATTTTCATCGCCCTCACCCTCCGGGAGGCGCCTCGTACGTTACGGTTTTATTTATCACGTTTTTTTTCCTTTTTTTCGGTTACGAAGACGGCGTCAACCGGTACGATATTATTAACGATACGTACGCGATTTCCGCCTTTTATTCCGTTCGTTTATTTCGAATAATACCGATAAACGTCCCACCGTCATATTGTTGGTACGTTCCCCTCGAACGTACCCGAACGAGACTGCTTACCGATTAGACGATTTACGGGGACGGACACTTCGGATCCGTTGTTTTTTGTTCGGGGCCGAGCGTTCCGACGGTTTTCCTATCGGTTCGACCGGATGTTTTTACCGTCTGTCGGCCGATCGTTTCGCCCGTTTAACCGTTCAATTCACCGACTACGAATAATAATCTCGATTCCGAACAAATAACAATCGACCGATATGGCGACGTGTCCGTTTAAGGTTTCCTATTACTCCAATATGTGTTATTCCGCGAACGGTCGATACTCGACGTTTCTAAACACGTCATTTTCAACACGAGCTTACGACCATAACGCGTTTCCGGTTCGTTATTGTTATTATTTAAACCGATTTTTTACGGTGTCCGCGGAACAGCGGAGAATGCAACGCGCGCGGTACGTAAAAATTCGATTATTCGTATTTTCGTCTTACGAACCGCCGTAAGAATTCGCGGTTTTCAAAATCGCGCGATACGTAAAACGTCCGGCGGTCGATGTTTCGTTCAATATACCGTCGACGAAAGTATCTAGTCGGCCGTACCTAATTAGTTCTCCGACGTCCGTGAGGTTTATACATTTTCGTATCGGGCGACATTTCGGTCGGCGAAATACGGGAAGGAACGAATAAAAAAAAAAAAACCGATAACGATAAGTTCGTTAGGGTGTGTGGGTGGTCGGTCGAACATTATTCGCTTTACCGGTCGATGAGAAGCGAAACTGCCGACGAAGAAAAATAAACCCTCACGTTTACCACGTACGATGATGGCGTATTAACTTGAAACCTCCCCCCGAAAATTTTTACGAAAAATTAATTTCTTACGAGACGTATTTATTTGCAGTCGATAACAACGAACAACTAAAATATTTTTAAATGTCGATACACGTTAATAATATATAACGCGTTCGTGGAAAACGAATCAAAATTTATAACGTGTCACGTTTCGTTACGGTCGTCCGATTTATTTATTTAAAAATTACCCCCCCCCCCCTCGGGATTCGTGTCTAAGTACGCCAACGTAC
>JAIPRN010005212.1:0-11442 GCA_025469175.1 Geopemphigus sp. TES_GeoC_2020 | reverse complement strand
GAAATGTTTGGTAAAAATATAAAATATTTATAAACAAATATGAACGTAAACATAATAAATAAAACATAATTAGTGATAATATTTAAAATATTATTCGAATATATTTAATAACTCTATTTTTTTTTATAAAAGTCAATACATTAGATTAAGGTTCATTAATAATTTATTGTCTTCATACATATATTATATGTATAGTTTAAATTTGTAATTAAAAAGTATTAAAATACTAAAACATTAAAACCAGTTATGTTTTATAATAATATACATACTTAATATTTATTTGTTATTAAAAAGGAAAGCATATAATGAAAAAATAATAAATTATCTTTTAGGTTCTGATTATATTTAAAACGTAAAAAGCATATAATATAAATGATTTCCAAAATGATAAATAAATAGAAAGTGACATGTACGAAAGAAACTTCTACCTAACAACGGGAATTGTTGAAAAATATATTTGTGAACATTTTCTTTTCAACTATGTGTTGACTTACAAAGTTGTGTTAAACGGATTAAAAACATATTCGCTTTCTAAGTCATAGATAATCTAAATTTACTTGATATCATAAAAATATTATGTTTTAGTGATTTATTATTTAATTCGCAATGGAATACAACATTTTAAATAATACGTAAATATGGATTATTATTAGACGTTTTAAATTGAATAAAAAATTCGTTTGAAAAATATACTTATTTCAAATTTCTCTACTAAAGTTGGGATGGAATGAATAAAAATTAAGCCGTTCGATTGCTTTAATTTCTCATATTTGGTGTCACGGTAACAAATTTTAATTATTTACAGACTGATTAAATTACGTAAATATAAACATAATTAAATTTGATATGATAACATATAGCGTATACTATTCGTATTTAAATTAAATTAACATCGCTTTATTCTTTGTCTTACAAGGTATATTTACAACTATTCCATTATGCATAACTATTCCTACACAATAATTATGTGTCAACTTTTATATGCGTTAATCTTTTCTTATTTAAATATAAACCCTTACATGAAAATTTTATATTCAATTTATGCATGACCCTCGACACGTGTCATAATAAATATTTTCATCATAAGTGTTTACTCAAACAATAAAAAGTATAGGTAAACACTTCTTTATGAGTATTTATTATTTTTCAAAAACGTTTAAAATTCGTTGATTTCGTCATATTGTATTCGTTAAGGATAAAATGTATTTATTTTAAAAATATTTTATTACACTTTACGAGTAATTTTGACTTATAGAAGTTAATTTTATTAATAATAGCTTTGTAGTTAAAGGAATCTATAAACGTTTTATAAACTATATATATTTTCTAAATTATATTTTATTTTTGTATATATAATATTATAATTAGATATGAATAAATTTAAATAAATATATAAGTTTTTTAATTTAAAACTTTTATGAAGATACAATTTTTTATTAACACGATGGACAGTACTTTCTACACATTTTTTCTCTAATTGTTCTTCAGATTTAAACTTTTATTATTTTTTAGATAAATTAAACTATACAAATAGAACATTTTATTATTCATTATTTCGCAACTATTTATAAAAAATATCTTTTTTAAAAAATAATTAGTTGCATATTTAATTGAATTCTATTAGATGAAATCATTATAAATCATTAAAATAGATGCAATTTACTGCTATATGTAAATATTAACGTGCATTTTAAGACAAAAAAAGTAAACTTTTTATTATAAAATAAACAGTGATACACGCGATACACATAATTCAGTTGCTTCTTAAAATGTCTAAATACTGTGGTAAAATTCTAAACATTTGATTTTTCTAAATTCCTAAAGAAATTAAAAAATTATTTATTAATACAATATAACGTTCCAATGTATTTTTTTAATTGTTTTACAATTTTATTAGATAATACAAATATTTACTTTTCAAAACCTCTATTTTATTCTTATTCTTTCAGAATATAAAAAAAATATTTGGATACTATTAATTGACATTAAACAATAAAAAACTACTTTATATTTGAAAATTACTTTAACATTATTCGGGTTCTTATCCTTTATATGTTATTATTAGTTTATATATTATTTGTTCGAGAATAACATAAAAAATATGTCAACAATAATGTCTATAAATTCTGTAATTTCAATAGCTCTAAACATATTTTATTATTGTTTGGTATTTTATTTTTTTTTTGTAGTAAGTTATCCCACAAATTTTATAATGGGATATATCAAGTGAAATATGTAGAATAATATATTTCTTAAAATAAAAAAAATTATCTTGTGAAATAATAAATTATGTATAAGAACAATGTAAATATTACTTTAAATTGTATACAAAAATATACATTTGTAATAATAAGTATTTCTGTTAATTAAGCATATATTTTCCGGAAATTGTAATCGAAATTGAATGCATATGCTTGTAATAAAATCAAACAGTAAAAATCGAAAAACTTATTTTTGTATGTTTACTAAAATATGTGTAGCTATGTAGCAATTGGATATATTAACACGAAACTGCATAAATGTCAAAAACAGTTTTACAAAATCGTAAAAAAATGTATAAATTTAATATTTAATATATAATATATAATAATTAATAAAATAAATCACTTCATAGTACCCACGATGTTTAAATGAAAAATTCGCTTTGTTTCTGATCTCAGTAATATATATATATAAATTCATTTATATGTTTACACCTTTTAACATACAATATTTTTCTGCCTTATGTAACGAGAATTGAGTTGTTTACAAATCATTTAAATAGATAACGTTTGAAAATATTCAGATTCCATAAATTGTATTTATTGTTCATTAAAAAATACAAAAGACATTACGTAAAGACGTGGATAATGTACTAATTTCAAAACAGTAACAATTTTTTTTATAAACATAATAACTATAAAATAATAATAATACGTTGAAAAAATTAACATCTTTATAGAGCTAAAAGTCTTACAGTGCAAACTTACGTGATAATAATTTTCTAGCACGGAAACTACAATGGAAAAAATAGTTCAATAAATAATACGAAACCCGTAAGATAGCGAATAACGCGTAGCGTCTATAGGTATAAAATACTTTTCGTGTAAAATGCCTAAATACTTTAAGAACTAGTCACTATCATTTCGTAGAAATATAAGTTCAAAAAATAAAAGAAAAAAAAATTAGCTTTTTCAAGATAATCATAAATAACGTTTGTTATGATGTCATTATTACCTGAGTATTAGCATTTATAACAAAAACTCATTTATTATAGTCTGAGTATATCACTTTTTAGAATATTATCAGCCTATTTGAAAACTATAAAAAATAACGTCAAAATTGTTTGGATTTTTGTCAGTATTTTTACCGATATTTTCAATCTGTCAGCGAAGATAATTATTTCAAATATTTGTTCGTACAAATGTGTTTACAATTCGAAAATTTCCAATTTTGCTTTATCGACTTATGATTTTTATCTGAATAGGATTTAAACTCGACTATTATAATATTTTACTTTCGTGTACTATTGCGCTGTGCTTATATTTTCATACAATTATTGTTATTAGTTATTATCGTTATTGAATTTTATAGACTTACGTAAGGTACAAATATATTTATAAGTGTAAATAACGAATATCGAATAAAATTATGTCTACTATATTTCATATACATTACAAAATTTAATAACACGATATATATAACGTATTTTGGGAATTCATTGTTGTGCATACAAAGCTTCAGTTACTTTACCAATCGATCAGCATAATGCAATATACTGCACTCTTCAAATAGTATGTTTTAATTTTTCGTTATCAAGTATTTGGTTAATGAGAAAAAAATCAGAATTTTCTGTTAAATTGGAATATACTACGTGCTATGAAAATTTTGGCATCTTTAAAACATTTTAATCATTAGAAAGTTAAAAATTATTAAATTTTTTAAAGTTCTAAATATAATTAGTTCAAAAATTGAAGGCTTTTTTCAAATATTTAATAACATAAAGTCTTATTGACATTTTTAACAACCCATTTAAATATATATATAAAACCGATTTTTAAACAAATATGTTTACATTTAAATTATTTTCGTGGTAGATTTATTTTTACGTGTAAGCGTTTACTATATTTTGTCATAAATGTACCATTACATATTCGCAATAGACAATATTTTAATTGTATAAAATAAATAACTGATCTTAGTTGTTATCATTTGAGTTTGAAACATTTGTGTATAATTTATTTAAAGATAATAAAAAATATTATTTTCATTAACTGATACATGTGTTTTCACATAATGGTAATATATATATATAATGATCTATATGGAAAAATCAATATGCCGACGTATACTTATATCTATGTTTCTTTATGGCTAGATAAATATAAAAACAATTGATTCTTTAATCTTGATTTTTTCAGGGTTAATTTATTTAACATTCTTGAATATAAAAATGTATACGTACAATGAGTATATTATGTAACGAGTATATATAAAAAACAAAAGATTCTGTGAAAATACGCTGATCACTCCGGTAACCAATTTATTTTTATTTTCACCAGCGGTTTATTTTAATGTTTAATAAAATGTTAAGGCGAATAATTAAGTAACAACAAGTAAACTTAGAAAGTATAGATTACATAATAAATACATAAAGAGATATTAAAACAAATGTTTTGTTGAAATGTCGTCTTGTAGTTGTAAAATTACATTTAGATACGATAAGACAAACTTCAGTATGTGAAATATGATCTAGTGAATTTATAAATATTTATAAGCAGTGAAAAATCGATTGCAGTAAAATACAGTGTTATTACTATGTTATTCGAACATATTATTTTTTCCCGAAAATTCCATTTAGTCATATTATATATATATATAAATTCCACATAATATATTGCAACAAATGATGTTATTCATCTTACCTTACCCATGTAAAAATGTTTTGAAAGGTTCTCAAATTTCTTCTTTCTCCCCCCACCATTCATAATAAGTCGTCCACGATAATAAATATCAATCGGTACATATAGGAGTATATAGGAGATAAGTAATAAATATCGTGAACACAGATAAGTTAAAGTTGTTATTGCTAAGATATATGATTAAAGCATGGAAATTTTTTCACTTTTTACAATTATAAAAATGCATTTATTTTAAAAGTTCTTGTAGATTTATTTACAAATTGCACACGTTTATTTCTAGTTTCGACCTATGTTCCGAGGACTTCTTTTGCAGCTTTTAAAATATTATCCACAAAATCATTCATCCCATTTCAATAGAATATTATAGCGTAGTTAGCACTTAAAATTATTTCCGACTGTTTATAATTTAGTATAAATATTTCTTAACACTACGTACACATAAAATTAAAGGATTTATATTTCATTATATTTTCTTGAATGAGCAATAATTAACTCAATGGAGAGTAAAGTTTCTTATAAAACGTTTTATGTTACAGACATCGGTTCTGAAAATTATATAAATTAAACTGACGGAGAAAAATAGAATCTATCGCGAGTATAAAGTTTAATTTATCCACCATTAGTTATGTTTTTAAATAGAATAAACAGGGATTTTTAGAAAAAAATATAATTAGTAACAAATTTATTATTAATATAAGAATTTTAGCTTATATTTACAAGACATAGAAAACTTCGAATTATCTTTGATTTAATGTAATGTTTGAAGAGAATCAAACACGAATTTTTCGAATAGACTAATAACGATGAATTCGGCAAATAGCAACTTCCGTTTGTACTCTATTATTACTTATTACTTAGTATATTCATATACGGTGGTAATAATTCTATGGAGTAAATGCATTTTAAAATACGATGTAAAGGAATATGTTGGAAAATATAATTATCCAGAAGGTCGAATAATACACTTTGTAATAACATATGGAAATAGAAGGCCTTTACTTAGCTATAATTTCGCTTCGAAATATATAACCTAACCGAGGCTTTGCGATTGAATGTAATCAAAAAAATTATGTGAAATGTCATTGAAGCGATAATATTATATGAAAAGTTTGAAAGAAAATATTTTGTTGCCATGCATTTTAATGATATCCATCCACTCACCAATTTAGTTTAAATGTTTAAAGTATCTAATGTGTTTGACATTTGTGACGACCATAAATAAGTTGCAAGAATAATCCATGGATCATAGACGGATCTATGTTTTTTATATGGACAACTATATATAGCGTACTCGCGTGTTGGAAATTAGATATTTTTTATTTATGCACCTGAGGTGCATAAACAAACAAGAAGTATTGTTAATGGTCTTATATTGAGATGAAAAAACAAATATTTCATCGACATATCTATTTTTTAAGACCTGATGTAATTAACGTTTTTTACGTCGATTTGTTACTGTTGATGAGACTTAAGTCCACTACTACATACTGGAAACAAAACAACAATCAATGGACTGCAAACATACAGTGGACTTCCAGAAGTGAACTAGCTCCAAAAAAGGCAAAAGCTATTATATTATATATAATATATTATTATATTATACGATATTATTATATTTGCGGGAAAGGTGATGGCAATTGTTTTTTACGATTTCAACGATATAATTTTTATTGATTATTTAGAAAAAGAAAAAACAATGAACGGAAAGTACTACGCTAATTTATTACAAAAATTGATCTTTAAAATCGAAACTAACATACACACTTCAAATAGAAAAAAAAACTTGTTTTACTAAGCCAACGCGCCAGATTATATATGTGTAGTCGCAAAGCATAATGCATTCCCCAATGCAAAACTTATACATTTTTAAAATACACCATTATATTTTTTATTGGCTAAATTAACATCTGACGGTTTTATTATTATTATTTAAATAACAAACATTTAGCACATAAAAATAAATTTAGATACAAAAATGTTCTATATAAATTTTTATATTTATAAAATCATTTAATTCAATAATAAATACTTTACAACTATGAAAAATAATCTATTGTTTGATAAAGAAGTACAGTTATTAAGCGTTCCGTAATATTTGAGACAATGTTCAAAATATTTATCATATTTGTATTTAAAAAGTTAATAACAATAAAATATTTTTAAGGAAAGTTACAGCATGTCTTAAATCCTCAATGTTTTAGATATGACTTTGAGTATAATTATAATAATATATAGAAATTCGTAAAGTTCTAAACAAAGTGAAAATGAAGAACTGTAGTAAAATATGAGATGAACGAAATGTGGACAAAGTTGTAAAAAGTACCAAAGTTGATAGAAAAATTGTAATAAAAGAAATAAACGAGTGAAGGAAAAGGACTAAAATAGCTAGCCCAAATTTCACGTGAAAGAGGGATGAAAAGAACCTAATTTTATATATACGTTAAAAATAATATATCAAAAAAATCGTTTAGGAGGTACTCAGTTTATTACTATTTATGTTTCGTTGGTAGTAGAAAGCACATCATAATTAATATGCAGTTTACACACATAATAATATGCAGATATAGAATATAATGCAGATAACCAATTATTAATAATTTATTTATGTGTATATTCAACCGACTTAATTTTTTATAACGTCTAGAATAGTATAGTGTATTCTTATTTAGTGATAACATTATCTTAACACATATTATTATATTTTTATTTACAAATTTCAAAAATGTGCTCATATAGCTTTAACAAATAACTTATTATTTGTTGTATTTATGTAAAAACAATAAATATTATACATCCATATGATTAGATCCAAAAATTCCTAAATCCAATATTTCGTTTTTAATAATAATACAGCGGCAATATAAGTAATACATTTTTTTTAGATATGTCAAACAAAAGTTTGCTTCATGCATAATGACTTGGTGTACACAATAACTATACACACGTTACTTAATAAGTATTATATATTCCTATAAAACTAAGCCCAATGGCATCTCACTATAAGTTTTCGAATTTGCTGGATAATGGACACTAACACCGATTGCTATTTGTCGACTGGTTTATATTTTATTTTATTAAGCACACTCGTATTATTTTTTTTGGACCTAGAGTAGCTCTCACGGTGGTTAATTGTCTTGTACCATAAGTATATATCAGGAAACACGGGACCCCCACGCTCTGTTTGACAACGATCATGGTCTAACGATTAGAAACTACGATCGCCGAATTCGTTACATTGCTCTTCGTTTCACGTACATTTACATTTACTTAGATGGTGTTACACATATCGAAAAGATACGGTTTTCGAACAAGTTTAATTGGATTTGGTAAATTAAATCACCGCAACTAAATTTTACCAAAAACATAAAAAATACATTTTTGTTCAAATTTAATTTTTAAATCTATAAAATAAAGTTTTTAGCATAACCAATTTCGTTTATATTTTTATTTCTATGGATTACATTTTTTCTTTTAAAATTATTACTTTAATGCCCAATGGCGCTGAAGTAATTTTTAAGTTATATTGCTGAAAACTACTGTATTCGGAGTATTCGTCATTAAATCAGTAAATATACGTCACATGGGACCACATTCGAAAGTTCATGCGATGACAATTATTGACTAGTGACATGTAGGATTGATTAATTTGCACTGCACCAGTAAATTGAAATGTTTGTAAAACTATTGCAAACTAATATCAAAATTCAAAAATTCCTAGATGATTTGACTATTAAAATAAGTCAAATAATAATTAACGAACGTTTTTAATTCATTTTAATTTCATCACAGTCGTATAAAATTGAAATATACTTTTTAACTTACTGAAAATATTAATATTATAATTTCGTGTTATGTTACATATGAAATAATACTATATGAATTTGAAGATGCAATTATCGTTATTTATATAAATATGAATTAAACACGAATAATTATAAACAACTAAACATCATTTATTTCTAGATATTTTGTTTTTAGTAGTTTAAAAACCGAATACAAAAAAATATCACAAGATTGAAAGTTAGTAATATAAAGAAAATACCAATGGCAAGTGTTGACACACAAATTATGCAATATAAATTTAATGAATTCACGTCATATTCTAAAGACACGTATTTAATTGTTCATTCGATAATAAAATAATAATTATTACTGGGTAAAAAAGTCGAAAAGGAAGATATAGATTTTAAAAAATTTTAAATAGAGAACCGTATAAATTTCCTCTGTGAATAACTAAATTTGACATTAACCTCGATTTAGAAGAGTTAAAAAAGGAAGACACAAATCTATTCATATTTAAGAATTTTCTAAAAAATATCATTCATAATCAACCGAACAGCCACCACATATACAAAGATGCGTCGAAATTAACAAATGATATTGGTCTGGCTGTAATAATCGAAAATAAAATTTTATCGTACAATCTGTCTCCAAAATGTTCAATACATACAGATGAGTTATTAGCAATATATAAAGCAGTAGAACATATATATATATAATAACGGAAATACCATTAAAAACAAATATATAATATTAAGTGACCCTCCGAGTAGCTTAAAAAGCCTAAAATATATAGAAAAGTCAACTGATATAGCAAAAATCCATACAAAAACTTATATACAAAGCCTACGGAAAAAGGAAACAAATACGTTTTATATGGGTTCTAGCTCACATAGGAATAAGAGAGAAGGAAAAGCGGACCAAGAATCACAAAAACTGTCACTTCATTAAAAAAGCCGCTACTCGATCTAACCATATATTCAGATTTAAAGAAGTATATACACAATATAATAACACAAATAACATAAACAGTGGCAATAACTTAATACCAAGCTAAATATGGTAAAAAATAATATCCAGGTACGGCGAAACTCTGGCATGAGTAGGAGGGTAGAGGTGGTAATCAATTGCTTGCGAATAGGGTACATCTTTTTAACACACAGCTTTCTGATGATCAAGGGAGAACCTTTATTGTGTGAAACATTTGGAGATAAATTCACTGTTATGTATATATTAACTGAATGCCGCAAGTATGAAGAAAAACGCAGGGGATACCATATTTCCGAACAAGTGTGCCAGGCACTGGGACTAGACCATCAAACCTGTAATAATCTAATTTCATTTTTAAAAACAACCAATCTTTATGGCCATTTATGATACTAAACTACCAACCTATTTCATATTTTATATTTTAAATATCGTTATACTTTAAATGTTCGTAATATTTCCTTCTTTATATTTTTTATATTATACAAATTTTACGTAATATTTCTTTATCGTTGCTTACGGTGTAATATGTAATTGTATATACTAGTGGCCATAGCTGCCGATGTATTTTGATAAATAAAAAAATAATTATTAGTTCAACATTTTTTTATGGAATATATATGTTAAATTCGTTTATTAAACATTAACCAAATGATTGGCTAATAATAATAATTGTAACATAATGTAGTTAAAATTGGTTATGAAAGTTATTGTATTTATTACCACGCAAAAATCTGATAAACCAGTAAACGACGTATTTATTCAATTATTATTTGAACTATAACTACGATATACAATCTATAAACGGAATCAAAAAATATTTATTTAAATATATTACAATAATTTTCAATTAAGTTAAGTGTTATGTTTAGATTTATATAATACTTTTACATAAAATTTGAAAAAACATAAAACGTATAGTGTTTACAATTTTATTGATAAAGAATGATTAATGAAAGCCCGGATATCAAACTGAACTGACAGAATACTTGTACCTACCTTACATGTGATTAATACTTGTTCATTGAACAACATATAACCTTTGGTTTAACATTGTTCAATTTTACAGCAGCTTTAAATACCGCACTCAATGATTTATTATCCGTAGGTCTAAGTTTATTCAAAAAATATATAATTGCTTGACAAATAAAACTGAAGAGGAAATGTTTTTCGTTCAATAAAAAAACGAACAGATGACTTTTATATTGGATATTTATTTCATTATTTAAGATTTATTACATTATATTCTTCTTACATGTTTTATTTTCAATACTTATATAACGTTTGTTTGCTTTTTATATATATATATATATATATATCAATAATAATTAATTTAGCTCCTAACGAATTAAATCATTTATATTCAATACAGTAAATAATAATTTATATTAATTATTGTAATTAATGTATAAGTTAAATATATTACAAAACATAAATTAAAAATTTTTTATACAATTATAATAATAAAAATAATATATATCAGGCGTACAAATAGAAAACCGCCGTTTTTTTCTGATGATTTGAGGCTTTATTGTAAAAAAATTGTTAAATACTCATTGTTCAAAATAATTTCCATCGCTAGCCACAACTTTTGCCCATCTTTCTGGCAACTTCTGAATTCCTCGTCGGAAAAATTGTTCGTCTTTAGACGCGATCCACGAATCGATCCAATTTTTGGCTTCTTCGAAAGAACGAAAGCGGTGTCCGGCCAGATCATGCGTCATCGATCGGAATAAGTAGAAATCAGAAGGGGCGATGTCAGGAGAGTACGGCG
>JAIPRN010005211.1:0-11453 GCA_025469175.1 Geopemphigus sp. TES_GeoC_2020 | reverse complement strand
TTTTTTTTATTTAGTTATTAAGAAGATTACGGCACCATTCTCTTCTAAGCCTTCTGGGAGGGTTTCCAGGAATTGTGAGGGAGGAGAGGTTTGAGATAAGTGGGTTGGTATGGGAGGGGAGTTTATAATGGAAACGTTTGTAAAAAGTAACTGCTTCTTTATGAACTGTTTTGACTTTAAGGTCAGCGTATAGAGTTAAGTTAGAGATGTATGGTTCAGAATTTGTGATTTTGCGAAGGATTTTGTTTTGAAGGGTTTGGATTTGGTTTGTGTTGGATTTTTTAGCATTGCCCCAGAGTTGGATGCCATAAGTCCACATTGGCTTAAAAAGGGATTTATAAATTAGGAGTTTGACGTTTAGAGAGGTATGTTTGTTGTTTGAGATCAGAGTTTTAAGGAAGCGGAGACGTGCATTTTGGGCCAGTTTTTTAATTTTGATGTGATGTGACCATGTTAATCAGCGGTCAATTGTCAGGTCTAGGTATTTAGCCGATTGAGATGACGGTATTTGAATATTGTCTAGGGAAACTGGAGAACAAGGAGGAATGCGAAGAGTGAAGGTCGTATGTTGCGATTTGGACTGGTTAACTTTGATACGAAATTACAATTGACTGGGATTATAGCTCTTGTTTTTAGGCCTACGAGCATTCTACAACGGAGAAGTCTTGATATTTGTCTTAAACGTTCGTAACTACATGTATTATTACGGTTTTTTTAGAATTGCCTAATTAACCCACGACGTTCAACTGAAAATCAATTAAATTACTCAACCTTTTCTATTCACTCGTGATAAATGATTGAAGTCATAATAATATCGTTATTCGATCATTATTTTTGAGTTTTTCGTCGACTGGCCAACTTAAATAATTTTCCGTGGATGAAAAAATAGAGTATATAATAAATATAATATTAATATTATTTGTTAATAAGATTTATTATAATAAACGTAATAAATTATAATACGGAGTTTCACGCCAGATATTATTTCGTGTATGGAAAATATCGCGAATTTCAACCGTTCGAACACTCATCGTTACATGGTCGACAACGACACAATAATATATAATATTATTATATCGCGTGTTTTCGCCGGGTACTTGAGTTAATGTTTTCGAATGATGTTGACAAATTATAAAGCACACATTCAACGGATAATTGAACGACGACGGGTTTTTGTCGTATAATTTTCATTTTTTTCTGTCTCTTGCGTTTTACCATTTTGCGTCGTCATCACACATCCCTCTCCCCCTCACAACTATTCCGACATTTTAACCTTTTCGGCGTACATGTCGCGTCACACACTAAACAAAAGCGTGTTAACGGGTTAAACTTGCCCGAAGAAAAGACCGCGGATAACAGTACACATTATACTCATATGTAATAAAACACGTAACACGTTCCGCGATAACGGTGGCGGTGGCAATAATTATTTTTGCGGAATATTCGGTCCGTGAATGCATACATTGTTAACAATAATTTATCAGCTTCGTTCTCGCCAAAGCTGACCCTTTGGGCCTCCCGCAAAAGTTTATTGTTACCGGCTAACCAGACCAGAGTAGAGCGAGAAAAGCCGCACAGAGATGTGCGGAACACGTGCGGCAAAACTTCTCGTCAATTATACCATTTACCGCCAACGCTTCTTCTGTCCGCTCACCAGTCCGTTGCAAAACAACCACCATCCCACGAAGTCTTCGTCGTCGTCGTCGTTTTGTTCTCGTCCCAATCGGCAGTAATTTTCCTTTTGTCATTATTCATTCGAACTGCGTGCGCGCATTGCTGCCGTTCGCAAAAAACCTTGGAAACTATTAATCCTCTTCAATGTTAATATATATATCTTATATGAATGCACCACCGACAACTAACTGATATCACGTATTAGCTGTATTAGACAATGAAGGATCGGATAACGTTTATCGTAAAGTCCTGTTTACTTTTAAAAGTACGTTATTTTTTTTTTTGAAATGCGCGCAGTTAGTAATTAAAACGTGTCCTCCCGCTCGGCGTGCAAACGTGAATATTATACGCTAAATTTATTCAAAACGCAACAAATTAGTCATCTACAGTACATGTACAACGAAATACAGTTGTTATCTTTAATTTTTACTACAGCGGTATTCCTTTAGAGTCGTTCGTTTGAAAACATTAATGTACTGAAATAAGGTCATATAAAACTATATTACGATGAGTGATGGAATTAATACATTCGAAGACATTTTTAATCGAGGTTTGATAAAAATGTGCGAGGGTTTTTGTTATATAAATTGTAATCTTTAATATCAAAGTGAAGGACCTCGACCATTCGATTTTATGTAGAAGTTTTGGTGCACAATAGCAAGCACATATAGGTGTTCCTATCTATAAACGAGAAAAACTGTTTGGAAGTTCTTTAATAATTCCAAATTAGTATTCGGTGATTGATATCAAATTTCAAGTCTTTCTTGTAATTTTAGTTATCTTGTCATTAATATTTTTTGAATCGTGCGTCGAGCGATAAATACCGTCGAAAAGCTTCGTTAACCAAACAATAGACGAATGTAAGAACTTATTTAACATTGCTTAAGTGAAGGACTTAAAAACAATTTTGATTAATAGACGGCGGTAATTCGGCCTTAATATGTGAATTTGCAAGGAGTCTATTTGATTTCAAAATTTCAAATTTGAACGCTTTTAGACTTTTTTTTAATAACGACGTTCACGAATACCAAATATACAACTGAAAACTATTTAGTTATTTGTTCAAAAATGGTTATTGAATTTTCAATGATATCGAATGTAGATACATTCAAAAAAATTGAACGTCGAATACATTTTAGTTTAATTTAACGACATTAATACATCAAATGAAATTAATTATAAAATAACTCGTGTACCTACCTGTACGATTTTATTCAATTTGAGTTTAATGGGTTTGAGTGCAAGTTTTTAAAAGCGTACACTCGTGACCATAGCGCATTAAAAGTTGAACATTCTTGGCTTGTAACTTTATGGCCTAGGTCAATAAACCTTTTATGCTACCGAAATGTGCGCGATCTAAAACATCATTTGGGATGTGTTTGTAATCGTATGTGCTCGATCGCGGAAGAAGTTACGAAGTGACACGGATTTTCGTTTTACGACTATGTTTATCTTTTCTCGTCAGTTTATTGCGATTAAATTTAAAGATGTGCCGAAAATATTGTTTCCAAACCTGTTCTTCAAACACAAACATTGTAATTAGTCTATCTCCAAGCAATACTATAAGGATAATATGTTAATAAAAGAATTGTGTCTTCGAGTAAATCGTCGAAATTAGCGATGAAAAGTTTGTTTTAAGTGTTGAATCGAATAATATCAATTCAAAATAACGTTTTTTCTTTGTACTTCAATTAATAATGAGGGTGCTAAATTAAAAAACGGGTGTCGAGTTAAATGCGGTGTGAATATCGGTTCAAATAGCTTATTTATACAGAGATCTCAGAATTTGATTATTTTTCGAAATTGAAAATATTTTATTTTTGGAATGATCATTCTAAGTGATGTTAGCTGTTTACTATAAACAAAGCATAGAAGATTGATGTATTAAATAATATAAAAAGTATACGTCGAAACAGTAAATGTATAGAGTTAATTGTTTTTATAAATTATATTTTTAATAATATTTTATTAATTTACAGATAATTAGTATATCACTTAATTGTATCAAATTTTCTTTTCTTAAATGTTGAAATTACTAATGTTATTACAAATAAAATTTAAACCGAAAATAAAAAAATATAATAAAATTAAAGTTTCAAAAGTTTCAAAATATTCTTTTAATATTTTATGTTAATGCTAATTTTATGTTAATTTCAAAATATATTAATGTTTGAACATGAAATAGGAATAGAAAATTATTAAAATTTTCAAAGTAATATATTTAAGTCAAATTTAATCCAACTAATTTTTAATTTTCTTTATTTAATTATAAAATTATTAAAAATATCGAGTTATTCTTATAATTATTTATTTAATTATTTTGAAATAATTTTGAAATCATAATAAAAAAACGATATTTTCATAATTATAGTACGCATTGACAGCTTTATACATACTTTGAGATTTCTTTATAGTTTTTCTATTTATTTAAACAAAAAACTAAGACATTTTTTTACTAGATAAAAGTGAGGATTGTAACACTTTTGCTATTTGAAAAGAGGATATAGATAAAATGAATAAATAAATAAATAAATATATATAGTAAAATAAGTTCCAAGTAGAATTTAAATAATATCTTTGACTCTTACTCAAAATAACAGTCCCGAATAAGATAAAGTTATATGGTTTAAGGCAACGAGATGATTGTGGGCTAGTAGAAGATTCTGGATTTTGTTCATGTGTAAGTTTGTTCTTAAAAGATGATTTACATACCTATAGGACATTCATAATTGCGTTACAATATGCACGCGTATGATATTGGAACCCGGAGGGTATACGTAACATTTTGCCATTTTCATACTTATATAAATCATCTAAATAATCATAATATTATCAGCTTAAGTCAAAAAACTTCACGTATAAGTTTGTACTTATATTTTAAAAAGTTTTATTTATATTATTCTGAAGGTAATTGTGGTTCTTCCGAACGTGTTCGTTTGGTGCCTCGAGACTAGTTCACATATAAAGCGAAGTAGTAAATTAATTTAAAATCAAGCAAACAAAAATTAAATGCAAATACGTCAATAAAATTAATTAACTTGTGTTATAGTTGGAACGTTTTTATAAATAAACTAGAATTATAGGTATATTTATAAAAATAACTCGAAATATGCTTTGTTCCAGTAAAGGTTTATTTGAAAGTTGTTAACTTAAAGTTACTTATGATTTATTTTTATGGTTACTAAACTTTTGTTATTTTATTTTTAATAACAAGAGTCATTACTCATCCCTACGGTAACAAATAGACCATTATTGTGTATTAGAGAATTATGTAATAAGTATTTTAGTTAATGTAAATAATTAATGCCTAAATTAGAATTATTAAAATATATATACACATAGAAAATGTTAGAGGTTATTCAATATATTTTTGGTTGAGTATATTAATAATGTTATTTGTTTATTTTCATTTTTTTTCTATTGTTCATAATTTAATAAAGGTTGAAATATTAGAAATCAAAAATTGAATACATCATCAAATTCTATCATTTAATGTTCCATCAATAACAAAAATTTCTGGAATTTTCTTTTTCTATTATATATTATAACATGGACAGTTTTGATATAAACCTGTATATTTAAGAAAATACGATACTTTATTTTATATTTACTTTTGACACATTTTTGTTATTCAACTCGACATTTTTAAAATTTTAAAGCGTTAAAATTATTTTCCTTGATTTATTTGTAATTATAATTTTACACAACCGTTTAACTTCAGATTGTTTTAATTTATGTTAAATTGATCATTTTAATAACTAAATAAATAATATGTGCATGACAATTGTTGTTTTAAAAAGAATATAATTTTTTCGGCACACATATTTTTAATTATTTTTATAACGAAAATGTTGACTCCTGAAATGAACTCAACAAGGACGTCTCTGCATAGATATTTTTAATGACATTTGTTTTAAGGCTCTGATGGGAACGCTTCCTATAATGAAACATTCCCGAGAGCTCTCTTGCTATAACAGATAGGTTTTCCTATGGTAAAGGAGGATAGAGGTGTTATACATTTGTTTTAACCACTGGTTTTAGCTTGTAATCACAGTCCACCTTTAAACACATTTAATTTCTATCTAAAGAACAATTGTAATAAATTTTATTTTCTGATTATTTATTGCCATATCCATATTATTGATGTTTTATCTATGTTATAGTCGTGGTTGGAAATAATAATTTTGTTAATATAATGGTTGTTTCGAGGGTTCATGTATGCACTTTGTCAATATAGACATTCACTTCCTATTGAACATTTTCATGACTGGGAACACTAAAAACGTATTTTACAAGGTATACAGCGACCGATTATTTATAATTATTAAGTTTATCTAATATGTTATTTTATATAATGTGTATATTTTTTTATATTTACGATATTTAAACAAACTGGTTGATTGTATATAACTATTCCCGGGTCATGTTTGCCCGAATGGCATACTGAATATACTGTATGAGACGAAAATCAATAAAAATATTATGTTTGAAAACAGTAAGATAAATATTTTAGAGGAAGTAGAGGAGAAATTCACATATTTTTTATAATTTTTCATTTAAAATTTCCGAGAATTTTTCGAGAAGTAATGTTGATCCTTGCGTTTTGAAAATTTTTGGTCATATCAATTCAGCAATATAAAAATATGTATATATATAAGGCTAACGTAAGTTAGGCATAAGTATTTTATATCACGTGTTCACATTGGCAGGACTACAATCGCAAGACCGTTGTTACTTTCCGTTTACCGTTTGTTCGCGTTGTTAAACTACTTAATTATACGAAATATTCGTATAACTTCTATAAACGTGCACTGGTCTCGAAGTGGAATTATTACTTATACAGATGTGTACTAGCTGAAGTAAAATGCTAACGATGTATCGAGGTACATACACGTGAGATACAATTATATTTATTACACGTGGCTCATGGGGATTTACTAGCTTAAGGTGGTTTGATGGTGTTTCATTACTATTAAAAATTTGACAAACACAATCTCATGCACTATTTGTCTTGTGTTGGTCGACAGGATATTATTAAAAAGTTTTTTCGTTGATCATTACTATTATTACAATGGTTTTATCTATTGATAATTCCGACTGAAACGCGACGTAATTGAGATGCCAGGGTAAAGTGACCAGTATATGTAATTTAAAACTATTTTGTCGCTCTTTTAGAACATATTCGAACGAATAATCGTTGATTCCATTATATATTCTTGAACATGTCGTATATTTTCTATCATAATTGTAGAACATAAGTAACGGAGAAAATTTATACAATTATACCAAGAATAAAGTTTTGCGTAAAAAACTTATTCCACAAATATAATTATAAATATAATATAACGTTAGTTTTACATAAATATGAAATTATGAGTTAAGTTTTTTTTCGTAATAAATCATATTTATTTTCCGCCGCGATTTTCGTATCACTACCTGGTTCACTGAATACTATTTAATTCGGTTTTTTATTTCATATTTTTAATATATATATAAACGTTTTTTCAAATTTACTCTCCAAGTCAATATCAAAACCTAATAAATTTGTATTACATAGAGCATTTTTAACATATAATTTTACGAACGGCTTATTTGGTAATATTTTTAAAATGTCAGCGATAAATGATGTATATTTAATGTTTGCCTAGATAGTTAATTAATAGTATTTTTCTATCAACCACTATGTGTTATATAATAGACGCGTGTGATAACGAATTCGGTGCAAATATTTCATTCGACGGATAACGGACACAGTAAGAAAGGTTCTGGAAATAGGTAGGTAAGCGTTCAATTAGCTTTAAACACTTTCCGAGTTGGTAATGGGCTTGTCGTTTGTATTATTTGATGTTAAAACGTCTTAAGCAAAAACCGATTTTGTCAAAAAAAAATACAATTTTGTAACAACACACACACACACATATATATATATATATATTCACTCGTACTTTATTATAATATTATAATATTTCTATTATAATATTTTTTGGTTTCATCCCCGGAGCGTATTAAATGGCACGTGGCATCATGCAGTCATGTCACGATAATAATAGGGTAGGCGGTGTATATTATTATAAACGAGCTAGTGACGATGGTGATGACAACTAAGTGAAAACTGTTTAGATTTGAGTGATCGATACTTGAGCGAACAGGTGCTTGTAGCATATATTACGATTAAAATATGACGCTGTTGACTTTTTTTAATACATACACTAGAATAGGTTGTTCCGCGTAAAGGATCTTTTATTGTTTTATATGGAACACTCTTCGATTTTGTTCTTTATCTTAAACAAGTGACACGTTCAAAAAAAATAAATTATATGTATATTGACTCGAATCTGTGACCTAGAGATTAGAAATTTGAAAAGAAGGAAAAATTGTTTATTTGTTTATCGTACATATTAATAATCAATTTGTAAAAATATTCGTTACACAAATAATTACTCAACAATACTATCTGTAAACCTAGTTGAAATTGTTCTTAATGTAAACCATTTTATAGATAAATATTATCTAGATTTATATTCTGGATGAACACAAATGATAGACATGCGGTACATTTATTATATAGTTAGGCATTGGAACAAGATATAAATGAGTTATATATTAATGAACCATCATCAATTCGTCATTGTTGTTAGTATTCAAGATGAGAGTTTTCCAAAATGTCGGCAAAATACGTCTTAAAACTAAGGTCAACGTAATTATTCACGATTTGGAAGAATATATATTAATATTTAGTACAAACTTTGTACGTTAGCTTAATTGGTTAAATTATTTATACGTATTAATCGTATCTTACAAGGATTATTGTTCTTATACATAAATAGAAATGAAGCTTCTGGCAATGCAACGCCTTAGGGTTTTTACAAAAATCTAAACTTAATCTTAAGGGAGCTTCTAGTTAACTTATATTCAGTTTCAATCTTTGGTGTTATAAAAAAGTTTATTCGACGAATATATGCATGAAAAATACTACAAGTATCAAAATATGTTTTATCTAAAATATTTGAATTTCAAATAATAAGTTTTCATATAAGCGTATTTTTTTGGATACCCTTCGGAAGTATCCACTTAGGAGCTTTCAAAAAGGCAAACGTAAAATATACCTTAGGAATTCATTGGAAGTTTTCAAAGTATATTTATCACATTCTTTTTTTTCGATTTCTTTCACATTTATTAAAATAATTATAGATAACGTTAAACTACTCGAGTTCATAACGCCCTTATTTAGCAATGTCTTCTACTTGCTACTTAGAGATCACCAGAAATTACCAGCAATTCTATTAACTAGATTACGTTTAATTATATCTTAATTTATTAATATCATATTCTTCTATTTTATTACATCGTTATTAATATTTTTTATTGTACTAAACACTGTTTGATTAACATTAGTTTTCAAATTTTTAAAAATCCTTTACATTTTTCAAATATTGTTTCAAAATAAAATTTTATCGTAGAAAATGACGTGGTATATTATATTATAATGAATAGAACAAATTATAATAGTTTATATATATCGTAATTTTATTTTCCGAGGTATTTATCATGTACATTATTATTCTTGGATTATAATGATTTCATGGAATATTGTTACTTTAAAATAGAACTTTGGTGATCAGTTGTCTGAGAAATGTTATAGAATATTTTTATTATTTCAAATATAATTAAGATTAATTTTTAATATTTTATTTGTTTATTTACCAATTCTTTAATATTTAAGAATGCCCACTTTTATTTTATTTACTCAAATTCTCATTTTACGTATTTTTTTCAATACGTTATTTTGAAAACCACAATGATTTCTATTGTATAAATTACTTACACTAACTAATTAAAAAGGGAACATTTTATAACTCCTTAATTGCGAAATATCATTGCGCAAATTATACATTTTACTCTTAGGGCATTAAATCGATCGCGTTCGACCCTTTTTATAATTCACTATACTTATAGGTACTACCGTTAAAAGCAGAAAGTATAAATTACAGTTTCCTGTGGAGTTATTTAACCGTTAGCAATAAAAACGTCTGGCTTCTCACGTTTATATGTGTATGTGAATGTGAGTAGGTGTATTATGTACGTTCCTACGCACGTGTGTATAATGAGAATTTAAAAGTCAGCAATTTAATTGAATTATTTTTTAATATGATATTTATTACTAAATCGAATAGTGTATCCACAACTATTAATAATGAATTAATTCCAGTGAAATTTTTGAATCCTTGGAGTTCATTCATTATACGATCAATTGATATAATTCTTCTCCCTCAGTAGCATAATTTTAGTTGCTGGCGGTGAGATATGTGTTTAACAAATACATATACTAGTACCAAATCTAAAATATTTGTTTTTCCAATATTTTTGGAATACCCTATAATAAATTGTATGAACAATTTTCAATACTCTTGCATTAAGTGTTTAAATTTTATTACTTATTGGAAACCGGAAATAATTTTACTATCGAAATTCTTAAAATAGCATAATTGACTCGAATTTATCTGAAATAATTTTCGACATGTTTTCTAAAGAAAATTAATTTATTGTACAAAACGATATATTATTTCATATTAACCTGTAATTTATAAAAAATTCACGGTTTAATATAACATCATTGTAAATACAATTAGCTATGAATTTAAAATTATATACAGCTCGGGAAAATTTCTAATTACGTCACAGCAATATATCTATCCTTGTTTGCGTATACAAATTAAATATACTAATTAGGTCAGTTAAAATTCTAAGAAAATTGTCTCTGGAACGCAGTGTTAAAAGAAATAGAAAATAATACGTTAATTCTTATGATGACAAGCACGAATGGAATTCAAAGCAAAATGTATACGGATGAAATTAATCCGTAATTAGCACTGGGCGAAAAACTCCTTTTGCACAAAACGGATAACAGTTGTATCAAGAAATTTAATACCGTGAGTATACTGAAAATGTATTACGTACTTTCGTACACTATCGTATCAAGGCAAATTATCATTACTTTATGGCGTTATTTATTTTTCGCAGTTGTAAAAATTGGATTTTTATTTTTTTCGAAATTACGTACATTTTCTTTATAAATAGTATAATGTTATAATTTTTACGGAAGTCTTAATTTAATATATTCGTATCATGTGACATTACCATAAGCGTCTTTTTTGTTCCTTTATTTGTAAAATAAAATTGTTTTTTGAAACTAAATATATTAAAACGTCATTGCTCACAATATCAAAGAATACGACGTAATCTGATAAAAATTTATCATACATAACCGATTGTTATTATTTATATTTTAATAATAATTAGCGATATTTTCATCGTCTTTGATGCACAAATTTTATTGAAATATGGTTTACTCACGATTATAGACAGAATAATTATACATTGTAAACCATTTCAACGCATACATTTTATTGACTACTGAAGTTTCTTTATAACAGTTATTTGATTTAAATTGATTAAACAAAAATATCTTTATGATATAAGTAATTTAATGTTATTATAATTTTATTAAAAAATTCGATTAATTGTTTAAGTTGTAAATAACATAAATTCATTACTATATTAGAATATAGATAAGATTTTTATAAATAAATATATTAGGCATTTTTGAACATTTTTAACAGTTTTAATAAAATTAATTATTAGGTACATAATAATTTTTTTTATATGTAACATTGAGTTTGTCATTAGCACTGACAAGTAAATTTTACTATTTTTAAATTCAAACCATCTTTATAACTTGTCATATTTCTTTATGTTCCCTTAATGTTATGGATGGTACC
>JAIPRN010005210.1:0-11455 GCA_025469175.1 Geopemphigus sp. TES_GeoC_2020 | reverse complement strand
TATATATGCTAACAATCATATTTTTTTGTTTGAGATATATATAATAGTTTATTTTTATTGTGTGATGAAATAAAAATAGTTGCCAAGATTTAAATAGAATACCTATGGCAAAAAAATCAACAGGTGATTTTACAAAAAATAGTGTATTTTTTAATTTGTGATGAATAATAAAATTAATTTTTAGTTGTAAAATTCATAAGTAGATACTGTTTTATTTTTAACTGACTATTTACAGTTATACACTTATAAATAATTCTATTCTCATCATTTTGGTCAATTATAACATTAACACTTCGTCTTTTTTGTTATATTTAAAGCCATGCCATTATGGTTTTAAAGAATTTGCATTTTCATTCATTTTCATTTTTACTATAAAAATGTATTATTCGTACATTTTTTAATCTAAACAACAAATTTTTCAAATTATAAGTGTAAATACAACAATATCTAATAGTATGCACAAATAAATAACCAACTAAATAAAACTAATAATTATAATAAAAATTTTAATACAGTAAATTTAAAAATATTGTATATAAAAATAATATATACCTTTAAACACTAAATAATAAAGTTTTTTATACTCAAATTTCAAATAAAGCAAAAGGTTTAGACAAATTATTTTAAGCATATTAAACTAATTAACTATATTAACAGAATTGCTTTGTTTTTTTTATATTAAAAGTCATCAATCAATATAGATATTTACAATTAAAAAGAATAGATTTTATTAAATCTTAAAATAAAAAAAAATTATATATATACATACATATATATATATATATATATATATATATATATATATACTGATCAGAAATTCTTTGGAAGGAAATTTAAAACACTGTAAACATTTAAAAACAAATTTTACATGAAATACATAACAATGGTATGACTAGGATTCATAGTAAAATTGAGTAATTTTTATAGTTTATTATCGATTATTTGCAACATATTTAATATATTACATTATTTAAATATAGTAAATGTTTATTTACAAAACAAAATATAATATAAATATTTAAGTATATAATATTATAATATTTATGTTTAAGTGAGTCTTATATGTTATTTTGTAATATAAGATTAGAAATTATTGGTAAGGACCAGTCAAATTAAGGATTTCTTAGACCAATATTTGTCAAATCTATTAATATATTTTTGTATAAGAATAAATTAATAAATTGTTTAATGAACTTTATATTTTATAGATATTATAGTTAACCTATATTATAAAAAGTTTTATAGTCATATAAATACCAATATAAAAACAATTTATTAAATTAAAAATAGTATGTTTTATTTAGAAAATTAATTAAACAAATTAAAAACCTTACTCCAAGACTAAAAAAAAAATTTCCGATTAAGTGAAGGTTACACGGAAATATAGCTGACATTGTACAAATCTCCTTCATAGTATACATTAAAATAAAATACCTCATCTATTAGAGAGAAGTTTAATAGTCTTTATCTTAAAAAACTAGTAAAAATTATTATGTATACAAAATTAAAACATTTTAAATTAAATTTCAACCAAACTATTTATCTAATTACAATAAGAGTAGCTAGAAATACCATACACGCATATAAAAAAAAACAAGATATTTTAATTATTTATTAAACTCTGCAAATATACATATTACATAAATATAGAATTTGAACAATAGTTAAGTTAGAAATTCAATAACATATATTTGTGAAATAAATATTTTCTAAAAATGTAAAATAAACAATGTTTTAACAAGTTTACAAATTATTTTCATAGTGTGAATAATTATATTAATAATTATTTTAAAATCTAACAGTTTATTTAATGTCTCCAATGATTTTCAAATTGCAGTTTAATTTTGGATAAATAATGAAATCTTGATATTAGGTACACATTTTATTTATTTAATGCAATACATTGCTGTATGCAAAAAAGTAAATTCCTTGACACTAACCATTTATTACATTTATAGTTGGTATGCAAGTAAAATATACAGGTTTAATACATACAAATGTAATATATAAATATATAAATCCGTTTTTAGGAATTATTTTAATTAAAAGTTAATTACAGTTGGTTTTTTTTTAAAATATGTTTGTAAATTTTAAGTACGCAAAAGAAAATAATTTAAAACACTAGATTATTTATATTATTAGACACTTGCTGATTAACTGACTGACATATACATGTATTGGCCATATATGCTACCTGTCAATACAAAGTACTTATTTTAGCTAATATAGCAATACTTATAACTAAAACAAAGAATCCTTAATAATATTTTATTAATAAGTTCAGTGATCAATTATCTAGACACCAAATGTTACATCTAAAATTATAAATAATTTTTCCCAAGGCATAAGGAATAGAAAATGAAACTCTTAGTTTAACTATATATATATATATATCTTTAATTAATAACACTTGTATAATTGGTTAATATTTAATACATGTTATTAAAATATAACTGAACATATATTTGTATTTCTAAAAATTAAAACCAATATATTAACAAAAAAAAAGTATCTTACAATTTTGATTAAAATTTAAAAATGAAATCACGAAACTTTGATTTTTAATTTTATTAACATTTAAGAACATAACACATTAGTAAAAAACTGAATTGTTTTCGAAATAGTTAACACTACATTTAATTAATAAAACCATTCAAAAAATTTAATAATAAATCTGTATCTATTAACGATAAAAATATAATTTTTGTAAGTAAATTAATAATGATTAATATTTTATAAATATTAAATACCTATTTATAACAAGATTTCTTATTTACTATATAATTTTCAAAAAATAAAACCAAATTTCTTACTTGATTAAGTTGTGTTTATTATCTATTAGGCTGAACGTATGAACCCATATAAATTGATTATTTAGAAATAAAGATCATAAGACGACGGTAAACAAAATATTTAACATTTTTTCAAATATATAATATAATAAATATTTTTTTAATAAACACAATTCCAAACACTAAAAATGTTAAAACCAACACGTTATTCACTTTAGATTGTTTTAATGTTTTCATTTTCCAAATGGCCTTGAACTGATCAAATCAGATGTAAATCAGTGTGGACAATTATTTATGCTAAAATACAAATTACAATTATAGAAATATTTGATAATAATATATCTCCATATATACCAGGAGGTAGATACAATATAAATAAATAAATGAATTATTCACATAAAAGATTTACACAGTAACCAGATAAGCGATATAAAAATTCTCAAAATATTATATTTATTAAATTGTAATAACGTAATATTTTATGGTATTATCTCTTATTTACTTTTTGATTATTCACATTTCACGTATGTTTTGATTTCTTTGATCTTAATCATAAGCTAAGATTATTCTGATTCCGTGATTTATTCATTAAATTCTAAATCTCAATTAAAATTTCGAACCGTTTTATTTGCGATCATTCACATAATGCCACATAAAACAGTATAATAAATTATTTTTAGAAGTCAGTAAATAATCGATATTACCACACTACAAGAAACCCATTTAAAAAACAAGGAAAAATCCACAATGATGCAAGTTCCTGGTTATAAATTTATTGCTAGTATAGCTTCCAAAGCTCATGGCAAAAAATATATCCCTTGCTGGAATAGTAAAACGGATAAAATACATTTTTTATTTTATATCATGTTAGGCAACAGTACATTGAAATATACACGGGTAATACAAAGATTTACATAAAAACAGAACTCGGATTAAAATTTAAATAAATTAGGATATAACTATAACAAAATATAAATATATATAATATATTTATATAGACTAATGTAATACAATAGAAACTATTATTAGTATCTTTGGTTGTCAAGAGTCTCCACTATCCTAATTGTCATATGTTGTTTGAGCAGTACTGAACCATATCTGAAGCTTTTTAATTAGCCTCTGTGAGGTCATTATTTCAGGTGATAGAGCACCTACAGCATTCCAATAAATGATCCATTGTCTGTTCCTCACCGCACCACATAGTGCTGATAAATCTTCTAAATAACTCCATTTTTTTAGATTGTCTTTGCAACATCCAACCTTTGTTCATAGTCAGTTTAGGCTTCTCTATATTACCCATCTATTTTTATATCCAGGTGAAAGGTTTTCTACTGGCATTATCTATACTATTTCATCTATTTTTTCTCCCCATCTCTCGGTTCTCTAATCTTTGATATTTCTTGTTAAGCAAGTTGTAAGCAAGTTCTGGAACTTACCTTTATCGTTGAATCTGAATACCAAAAAGGATTAAAACTCTCAGTCGCATTCGTAGACCTATCTACTATCTATAACACTGTGGCTTGATGGACTCCTGAATAAAATAAAAGAAACGATACCCAGTGTAAAACTAACAAATATACAAAAAGATAAATATTTTAAGTTAACTCATAAAAATATAACTAGCAAATTTTGCAATAACAAAACCGGTCCAACTCAGGATTCAGTCTTAGCACCGTTACTCATTAAATTGTGCATAAATGATTTATCAGACAATATCTCATAAATGTAGCTAAGCAAATGAAATGGCTATTGCAACACAAACAAAATATCACGAACAAAGAGAGAGAATACTTACTAATAATTTAAAAAAAAACAACCAACACTATAAAAAATGAAGACTATGCCCAAATCCCAATAAAATTGAAGTGTACTCATTCACCTAAACAACCACCCAGTGAACACGGAACTCTACGTACATTTCTGCAAAAAGATTAAAACACAATATAAATCCAAAATACCTAGGAATTATCTTAGATAGATCCCCAATTTACCAGAAACAATGGAACAAAAACTAAAATCAAGGAACAATATTACTAGAAAATCTTGGAAATGAATTGGAGTGCACAAGCTTTTGTATACTCAGTATCCGAGCATCTGCTCTAGTACTGGAAAGAAGCTCATATACAAATAAAGTTGACATTCAATTAAATGATACAATGGGAATATTGGGTACCCTGAAGTCCACTTCCCTACCGTGGCTTCCTTTCTTTGCCCTTTCCAACCTCAGACAAAAACTACTAAAGAGAATAGCAAAAGATAAATTGTCCAACAAACTAAATGTACCCATTGCATCAAGTACTAGATAACTAGATACTAGATATACGATTGGTATTTACTCAACATTAATTGCATATAGTTACGATAAAAATATAAAAATAAATACAAAATGTCTAATTAGAATAAATATTTATCACAGGCTATACATAGCTATATTATGTATTTGGTTTTACAATTTCTTTTAACAATGAGTATACATGAAGCTAAATATGTTTAGTTTAAATCAATGATTTGATTAAAATATAATAGTATAGATACAACATTTATATAAAGTTACTAATTAGTAATATGTACATGCCACGTTACTTTTTAACGAAGTACTAATTAGGTACCCATTACATAATTGTTAAATTATTTCAAATATTATTACTCTTAATATAATTTCATAGATATAAAAATTAGTGTATTCAATTTTTAACAATCTCAATTTCACATTTTATTAAAATGTTTAAGTATAAATGTTAAACAATTATATTTATTAAAATAAAACTTGAAAATCAAATAAATAATATTTAGTTTTGTGAATTTATATTTTAAATTATTAAATACTAATTGTGTATGTTGAAATTTATTAAAAATTAATATTGAAGCCGCAAAATAAAATACATAAATAGAAATATGGTTACCTATTTAAATTAATTTTATTTAGAATAAAATATGTCTGTGTTAATAACATAGTCATATTTAAAAATATAAAAATAATTATTTAAAAATATATTGTTCGAATACATTAATGTATGAATGGTATTACAAATTGGTCAGTATTTAATTTTGAATATAAAATAAAATGTTTGTAAATTATATATCTTCAATATGGAAAAATCATACATATAGGTCTATAGTATAAATCAATTAGTTTTTGAAAATATATACTAACATGTGCTAAAATGTAAAGTTTAATATTTGTTTAATTATACAATTAGTACATACTAATTTATAATTTGTAATAGTTATGTATTAAAAAAAGAATAAGCATTTTAAAAACATTTCTTACACACACACACATTTGTATATTATATATAAACAATAGACAATTCATATTATGAATATGACAATTGATAGAGCTAATTAAGTGTAATTATTAGAATTTTTCTAATATACCAACTACCCAAAAATTAATATTTTTATTAACATTCCTTTTTTATTTAATTGTCATGTTTTATTAACATATACATGTAATATTAAGTCAATAATATTATAATTGAAAAATATTTTTGTAAATATATCTGTTGTGTTCTTTATTAATACCACATTTAAATACTAAAACTAAGCAACCTTTAGTTATTTATTTAATATACATTTAAATTATGAATGTAAGTTAGAATCATACACTGAATATATCATTAATAAAATTCACTTTTTTAAATTTACAATAATTCTGTAACACGAATTTAACAATTTCTTCTAAATACTAAAATCATAAATATTAATTTTATATTTAAATATTATTTAAAAAGGCCAATAGCATAAACAGATATTTATAGTATATTTCTGATTATCTATTCCCCAAATAAAATATTTATTATAAAGTCTAGAATAAACTAACAATTGGTTTATAAACTTACATTTATATTAGTGTCACTTTAGTAAAAATAGCAATGACCATAATTTTTATAATGTAAAATAATTAAATTTCTTTAAATATTTAAACCTAAAAATTGAATAACTAATGTTTATTTACTTTAAGTATTAAAGGTAATATATTCTATTTTAAATATTTAAATATATGTATTTTTAAATGGCATCAAAGAGAAATGTGATACTTTATTTAAATTACATAGTAAAATATTCAATATTTATAAAAATTATAATAATTTTATAAAAATCAATTATGTATTTTAAAAAAGCCATCAAAACAATTCTCCCTAATAAAAATAATAAGTTGTATTTGAAATGGGTAATTTTTTTTAAAATTTTTAAAGAAACAATTTAAATTTTATATTTGTAAAATGCACAAAATAACAAATTGCAAAATGCAAAAAATTATTCAAATAAAATAATGTAAAAAATCACAATAGATTGTTGTTCCTCAATGTTACATAAACAAAAACAATTTATTCTATACCAGACTAGTTTCATTTATTTAATCATTATCATCATTTTCATCTTCTTCATCCATCAATTGTTTGGCTAGTATTTTTGCAGTCTGAAATTCATTATAATGCTCTTTTCTTTTCTTTTCGAATACTTCTTTAGCAACTGAAATACACGTCAAATATTTTGGATCGTTAAATTATTTAAACATTTAATGTTTATACTTTTTGTTTACACACAAACTTAATTAAATTACATAATAATCTAAAAATATATAAACTATAACAAACTTCTTTTTTCTGGAGAATTTTCATCTTCGGAATCTTCTGTTTGAAATACATTAGTTTTCTGCTTTCCATCTTCCACAAGTCTGATAAATGAATTTAAAGTATTATTTATCTAAATATAACAAATATATTTACTAAATACTTATTATATAAAGTATGCATAATTTAATATCCAAGTTTATTAAGAACCTAAAAATTAATAAAAATAACATTAATTTAACAATATGAACGATTAACAGAAAAAATATAATTTATTTTACACAATGCTAAAAAACATAATACAGAAATATATACCAAGGAAAATAATTAATTAAATTTTATATCTAGCATTTAACTAAATGTTTACATATTTTATTTGTAACAATATATTGTATTTGATATGACCATTATTAATATGTAATCTATTTTACTGATGTTATTTACACAGCAATTTTTATGAATAATAAATGTTTATAAGTAATATATTCACAGAAACCAGTATATCATAATTTATTTGAATAGTAAAACTACAAAAACCTAAAACATAATTTTTTATGATCTTGTAGCACACAACTTAAATAAACCTAAAATCGAATATAAAATTATAATAAACTGTTATTTAATATGTATTATGATGCAGGAATTAAATTCTTTAAATTCAAAATGAAGATAAAAATAACTATTGAAATTATTTATAAATTATATTATAAATTCATAACTATTAAAAAAAAATTGTTATTATAATTTTGTTGAATCTACTAAAATAACACCTTTTCCTCAATTCTTCAGCATTTACACCACCATCCATTTCATCGTCACTATCATTAACTTCCCGTTCATATGGAGTTTTTGGTTCATCCACCTTCATATGACCATAATCTTTGTCTGGTGGGTGCAAAGTCTTTAATATATTTATCTCGTCCCATTTTGCAGACTTGCTTTCTCTTTTTTTTTTTTTGCTAAATTTTAAATACATATAATATAATATTTTATTGTACAAAATAGTATTCATATATCTCTAAGAATTTGAAAATACACTTACTCTTTTTCTTCATAACTGACTGAAGGTTTCAATATACCTTTAGGTGGTTCTTTTTTTAAATTGTCTGTAGGATCATCAGATCCAGAACCAGAAGAATTCGATGTTGAAGCCATTTCAATTATAATACACTATCCGAGTTTTGGTATTTGAATTGTTAGAAAATAGAAGAAAAGTCTAATTAAAGAACATAAAATTTGTTTAAATATTTTATCACTTATTTCTTTTCAAAGGTATCAATTACCAAACAAATATTTAAAACAGTTACAGTAACAGTCTAAATGTCATTATGGCAAAATATGTTGAATACGTAAAATTTAAACGAAATAAGTCATATAAGTCATAGATACTGGAATAAGTATAGCTAATGTGATACGTTACTTGATTGTAGCGCTCCTCGAGGATAATTCTCGACACTCACGATTCCTTTAATATGATAAATGCGCGCAAATTTGAAATAACTATATACGACGATAACGTGAAAATAATTTGTTAATACTAAAAAAGATACTTTCAAATTATAAATATTATCGATGGTTTAAATACTTTTTATACACGTTTCTTTATAGTAAATTATGTTTACCTTATCAGTTTATATAAAAATAACACGAGAAGGTTTTTGCTTTGCTGGGCTTTTCGCTCTGTTGTGACCTCGCTGTAAGTGAATTTCAAATTGTTTGTATTTTATTTGAAAATTTTTCAAATTTAATAGAAATTCTGAGCATTAGTTACCTTTGTAACGGTTAACGAAATAGTTGATATAACGACAATAATAAATTATAAACGTTTTATAAATAATTTTAAGCCAGTAGCTACGTTTGATAAATCCTATATCACTTAAGAAAGGATTGTTCTCGCATGTTTATGTTTTGACAACATTCAATCCAAATAGCTAAATAAGCTATATTTTGACCTTCAGTGTCTCAGGATGTGTTTTGCTCTTCAATGTTATATAAATAGCAATGGGTTATACACCTTTGGCGCATAAGAAACCACGAACAGTGTTTTTATCATACTAAATAAATTTTGGCCCTCTCAATAGCCCATTTTAGGTTTTTAATTAAAAATTACTTGTTTTTTTTTTTTAACATTTAGCACGATGTATTCACTAACAAGAATTTTTAATCGAATTGTTTCATCCTGCGAGCATGCCACCATTTATCGTATAATAAAACACGGGAAAACCATACAATAAATAATCATTACTGATTATCATCACGCACCTTCTATTATAACGCCCTTCACAACAAACATAATGAATAAATTAAGGGGAACGAGTCACTTTTGTGAATATGTTTATTGTCCGTGGTGTTTACCGCCTTACACCTGGTGCTAGCGATTGAGCTGCGTGCTCTGTTAAGCATCCTGTACAATGATCCAGCATCCGGATAAATCACTACGTGTAACTCCTAAGATAGAAAGGATCTGTGCATCCAACATAGTGCCCGTATCCAGTGTTCATGGGACAAAGCGCGCTGAGTGACCACCGCGGATACCACCCATTTCCATCCATTACTTGATTACCTACAGGCTTGCATTTAATGTAGTCGACGTCCGAATCTTTCTTCTGGTTCAGAAGGGCGACAAGCTGAAGAAAGGCTGATACTAGCAAACTTGATACTAGGAAACCTCCTCATACCTTACAGTTCTCAACTAACTAAAAACTGACTTAGAACTCGCAGTCAGACTAGAAAAATAAACGTTCAAGCTTTCTTACCATGATAGAGTGATTTATGTTAATTTTTCAGGGGTTACTTTACACGCAAATTATACAACAGTAAGTTTATATCAATATACTCTATCAACGATTAGCAAAAAAAAATCAAGAACCAATTTAAGACTACAAATTAATACGATACCTTTATTGTAAATGATAAATTACTTTATATTACATATTTATAAATTAAATATTTATATATTTCTACTACAATTAAAAAAACATTAATTAGTTTTGTATGTGTGTGTGTGTGTGTGTGTGTGTGTATGTTTGTTACTATTATAGTATTGCAAAGCTATATGTTCTTATCAAAGAAAAATAGTCCATACACTTTCTAGAAATGGCACAGAAAACATTAAGTTTGAGCGAATCCCTTTTATGTTCGACAACTTCCCTTCGATTTTTTGATCCCCAAATTTGCATATTGTGACGATTAACCTTCACGTTCAAATGAAAAATGGCCTCATCATTGAAAATGATACGATAGGAAAATTGTTCTTTTCTTCACCATTCATCATCATTATCATCTCCCTCGCATTTATCCCATCTATTTTGGGTTCGGTCATCTTCGTCCTAAACCTAGCCTGATCTCCCACATCCTCCATTCTCACACCAGCAGTCCTCATATCTTTCTTTTCATCAATCTCAATAATAAATGTGCAAAACCAGTCTTCTTTACATATTGTTGTCACGGAGAGCTTGCAGCAAATGAATTCTGTACGGTTTAAGTCTCAGATATCTCCTTAAAATACACCAAACTATTGTCTGTAGAATAATAAATTCTCTGGATGCACAATGAACTGATTTCTGTGGACTTTTTATGAAACCTTATTAAATTCGTTTAACATATTCAATCACATCTCTTGGTCGACTTAATGACTTCTCTTTATATAGACAACCGGTTTCTTGAAAGGTTTTATATCATCTTCGAATACTCAGAATTGTTGGAAATTTAATGTTAAACTGTCGTCGAAAATCATGCTAATTATGACGACAGACTTACATTTCTCGAAACGGAGCATACAAAACGCCTTTTGTCACTCAATCGAAATTTTGACACCTAATTAAATCACACCAATCGGTTAAAGTACACTTTAACGCAACTTATCGACAATCAATAAAATCTCGATAACCCCTTCTTTTAAATGGTTAGTGTTTTGTTTATCACAATCTACAAGTTCAAGATTAATAGCCTACTAAAATTGGATGAATCCTTAGGTATCCGTCACTACATACACACACACACACACACACACACACACACACACACACACACACATATATATATATATATATATATATATATGTGTGTGTGTGTGTGTGTGTGTGT
>JAIPRN010005209.1:0-11456 GCA_025469175.1 Geopemphigus sp. TES_GeoC_2020 | reverse complement strand
TATATGTATGTATAAATTCGTCTGATGTTTTTCTTTGTATTCCAACACGTATGATATCATAGACGCCAATAAAGTTGTAGACTGAAGAAAAATAAAAAAATTTTTTCTCCCTAAATTTGGCATTCCGTTTAAAAGCCACACGTATCCCACCACGTACCACCACGTATCCCGCAAAATGTACGAGGCCGTTTATATCAATTTTTTCACATAACGGCCGATGACGGGCCGGCCGATAAAAACGTCGGGAAAACGAACGTAGCGGATTTATCGCTCGGTATCGGTTCTATTTGTATGAAACTGAGCGTCGAGTTCAGTTATATATTTTATTTGCGGGCTAGACAGTTGTTTTTACCATTTTTCTTGTGTTAACTGTATTGGAAAACAGAAAATGGTACTAATATAACCCGTATACACATTTTTGCGACCTTTTTAATAGGTATCTTACCAGAAAACATGAACTAATAATCGATAGTTGTGGACAATTTAATCTATTGGACGTTAGATTTGTAATTTCAAGCTATAATTAAAGTTAAATCGGCCGCATATTTTTCCAACAGAAACGAATCGGAAAAATTCGTATCACAATGTCCATTTTTATTTACTAACGAAATAGTTTTAAAAAATACGTGTTTTCGTCTATAATAATCAATACTTCGTTTTGTGACATCGTTGGATGTTAGATTTAAGGTACGCGGTGTTTCAAATACCTATTCAATTTGAAAATAATAGTAAAGTCAATTACGGCTTATGTATGCATCGATAATTCGTAGAGAGTAATAAACAATTTTTGCAAAATCATTAAGAGATTTATTTCTCATATAGTATACGTATCACGAATTACGAACAATGATATTTCTCGAAATAACCGTTTAAATATTTGAAATCTACGTGTAATATAAGATAGAAATAATTAATCGAGAACGCCCAATATTATATTATGATCATTCGAAAATAATATATACCCGTTCGTACCCATAAATAATGGTTATTATATTTTGTCGAATATTTTAATTGAATGACAAAAAATACGAATATGGTAATGAATATTCAAGAATTTAAATCACGAAATTAAATTTAAAAAATTCGTCGTTAAATAAAATCAAAGGTTTTTAATTATTTTCAAATATAGAAATTTGTTATTTCTATGCGTTCGTTAAAATTGATTCTTATTATTACGAGTGTATGGTATATATAAAAGATCAGTTAATATGGAATAAAGCGGTTTAAAGTAAATAATTATAATTTGTCGAAAAAAACAAAAATTCGTAAAAAAAGAATTAAAACTTGAAATTATTATCTAAAAGTTGATTTATTGTTAAAAACATTCCCGAAATTCTAGGACTAATGTTTAATTTATTTCGAATTCTGTGGTCGATTACGATGAGAATCGATGTTATATAAGGCAGAGAACAAGAAGTTCTTGTCATATAAATTATTACTTATGACGAACTAAATGATGCAAAATGTGTAGTCACCAGATAAAAAGTTCTCCATCCGTATTGACTATTTCGATGAAACATATATTGTTTAATGCGATAATTCACATAACATTTTGTTATATTAACGTAACATCCCATATTGGATCTGTGAATTTGTAATATATACAAATGTTTGTTACCTGTTGCAGTTAGAGTTTTTCTATTGACTATATATATGTAGTTCGAGTCATATATAATTGACATTTTCTAATATTTTTAGATTTTTAGATCATTAACTTTTTCTTTTTTATCATTTTCCTCTCTTACTCATAATAATTTAAACAAATACTTTAAACAAATTCAACGCACGTAATTCGTATTCCTTATTTTCTTTCGTTTAAAATATTGTACTCTTGACATATATTTTTAGGTACTTTACAAATTATTTATAGGCCTAACAATACTTTAAACGCAAAATATTTCTATAGTTTGTTAGAAATTGTTTATTTTTAAACGTTTTAAATTGTAAAACATTTATCGGGACTTTGAATTTTAAAAATGTATTCGAGGTTAATAATAGTATTGCAGCTGGCGAGTCTTAAATCTCCGTTATATTATATGATTTATGATACGACATAGGTCAGAAACCATTAAACTATAGTACGAATATAGTAGAATATAGTACTACACTGCACTTCGGTATCTGTGATGCTTGAGTATCCACATTGGTAAACCAAATTGACCTGACAAGGAAACGTTTTCTGGAAAAAATCTCTGCACACGACGTAACGTTACTGCGATTTCGTAGACCGCCTCGCTCGGGGTGAAATGTGTATTATATAAAGATATATATGTATATATCTTTTACGCCGTTATTCTCTGCTTCCACTCAAAACTTTAACGCGATTTAGTGCGACGAAATGGTAATAAAGTTTTTTCGCGTCGGTTGCCGGCACTCGCGAGTGAAAAAAAACACTATATATAGAAAAATAGCTTACGGGTGTAAAAGTTCTAAAAAAAAGTTCCGGATCAAGTGCTGGTATTCTCGAAAAATCGGTTTGTTTACGCAACCTCTATTTTCTATTGAAAAACCTTAGACCGTTCGACTCGACCAACTTTTTCAATTTCGAACTAAACCTTTTCCCCGCTGTCGTGTCCTCCAACCTGATCGCTCGTCCAAGGTTCCGTTTGATTAGTCGAGTTACGTGGACGGCCGTTAACCAACACATAATACAAACAATAGAATCGCTATTTAAAGTGTCTTAAAAGTAATTTGGAATTTTTATTTTTTGAAAGTTAAATTGTATATTTACGGATTACCGTGACGGTAGTCCATACATTATTATTCTCCGAAAATCGTATTTCAAACACTCACAAAATCCGATGTGACGTGAACTCACAAAATTATATTTCGAAATGTGAATAAAACTAAAATTTTGACGCCTTCTATAAACAAATAAAAACATCATAACTTCCGCTAACAGTTGTATTGTCCTCAAAAAAAAAAAAAACGTACAAACTTCGAAAATAAATTGAGAATACTAAAAAGTCATCCTGGAAACTAGAGACAAGCCTTAAGAAATAGAAAAACGCAAATATTGTAATCTAGTGATTCTTTTTTTTGGTCTTCTGATTAGTTTTAAAAAATATATATTTTGTGATGTAAAACAAACAATAACATTATGTAAATTGTAATGAACAAGAATATAATATACGAAAATCTTAACATTAAGAATTCGAAATTATTATAAATATTCTACTAAAATGAATTTCGTTGACAAGATTAACAAAAATTCGTTTTTTTAATTTTTCCATTTCACAATGGAAATTAATTTTACTATAATTGTTATTTAAATTAAAAATATTTTTCTCTCGATCATAATTTAACACAATTATTATTGAATTCATCCGAGACTTTTTATTTCTTAAACGTGTCAAAATAATAACAAACTAAATCGAAACAAGATATATTCGTACCTTTGGTTACCTATAATTTAATTTAATTCAATTTATTTTTCGTCAATTTTAACCTATTACGCAACGATTTTCCTATATTAATAATGAAAATTGTATGCGACAAATATTTACAAATACTTCCTACATATCAATATTATCCTCTATAAGGCATAAAAAAATCTTATTTTACATTCTATTTTAAACTTCAAATTATTTAATAGCAGTCAGAATAACCAAACACCGTGTACATTTTAGCATTTCGTACAATTCTACAATGATTTGTGAAAGTCTGTATACTTTAATTTTTCATAATTACCAAAATTGTTTCTAAACTCGAACAAATTAATAATAAAATACTTTACATGATTCGTTTTATTGGTGGCGTTGAAATCAAAGGATTCGTTCCATTTTAATTAGTTAAATATCACAATTATGGAAATGAAACGGAAACTCCTAAAATATTGGAATTGTTAGTTATTACTTATTGGATTAGTTGATAAACTTCCTTCGGGAATTTGTAATCATGACAGGAGTTCTCTAATATCTTTCAAAAGTTAAAGTTGTCTCTGTCTGTGTTAAAGTTCTTAAGTGGTAAACTTTTCAAAGCCTCCGTCAAAAGTTTAGATTTAAAATTTGCAAAATTGAACTAATTTTTATAAATAAAATACATTTGTAATTAAGTTACAGTACAGTATATCGACCAAATTTCAAACGAATTGTTTGAATAACACGTTGATTTCATGATACTAAACGTGTAGTTTCGCGTACTTTTCTCAACTAATCGTATAGTTATTAGGGTTTTTTAACTTTAGTTGAAATAATTTTGGTGTTTTAAATTAGCATAAAACAATAATAATAATAATTTTTATAGGCAATTACGAGAAATAATACCCAGCAGACACGGCGCAATGTAAATAATAAATTACTATAATATCAACAGATACTACTACTACTACTTCTAATACTACTACTACTACTATTACTACTACTACTACTACCTAGTATTAGGCTATAAAGTTTTGAATAAAAATGTCGTTAATACGTATTAATTTACAAACAACATCCTCGGGGAATCATTTTTAAAACCGAATATTCCGTTATTTTTAAAATAAAAATAATATATACCCACTCTGAAAACCTGCTACTATATGTATGTATATACATAATCTAAATAAACGGGTAAAAAAGTAAAACGATATTTTTGAAACGAAGTTCGTCAACAATTTGTGACCTATGGTACGCGCCGCGATTATAAATAATCGATAAATTTCACTACGACGGTTTCTAAATAAAAAATGTTCACTGACTGTGAACGATATGATTTTATAAATCATTACTCATGACACGGGCACGTAACACTCTACAACCATACGAAGTACAATTGATAGCCGTGACGGAATCCGATTGTAGATTAATAAACTGCGTAGATCTAAGGTTCGTCGGCATTAATCGACGTGGTATATTTGTCAGGCCGGTAAACGGAATGAGCGCGTTGTGATCTACGGCCATTAATTCGAACAGAAATTCGAATAAATCGTGTCGTCGACGGGACAATCGTGAATTGCGTACAATATGACGAAACGTATTTCAGAACGAGTGTTTAGTTCGATCAATAGCGCGATTTATGTTTCCTTCGAAGAATTTTTCGGTTTGACGAAAATACTAATAATAGTAGTAACAACGGTTATGAAAGTGAACGTGAAAGGAAGTCGAGAAAGATCAAAGAAGAGATGGTTTAACGTGATTGAAGGTGATATAAGGACCGCTGGTGTGTGTGCAAATTATGTGGGTGATCGGGTGAAGTGGATGTTGAGGACCAAGGTGGCCGACCCCAAATAGGTGGGAAAATAAGACGAGGAAGAAGAAGATGACGAAAAACACGAATAATTTCGTTAAAACGTCTCGATAACATGTTTCGGATCTACGAACGCTACAAAACTGAATTCAAAAGACACCGGACGAAATGTCTAACCTTGTTCGGCGACTTGTTGGCGACCAGTACGTCGTAGACGGCGCAGACGGCCAACACCGTGAGTCCGGTCTCCTTGGCCAGCATGGACGCGGCCGCCATGGTGACGGTGGCCACCAGGCAGGCCCATTCCCGGACGGCGCAACACTCGGTCACGCTACCGGGCAAGCCGTCCAGGTCGCTGGAGCACGTGCCCAAGCCAAGCGCGGCGAACACCGTGCGCACCGCTGACCCGAGACGATACGTTTTCCTGTGGCAACCAGCGTCGCAGCACGTGACGCGCCGGCGCGGGTCGGGCGACCGGTCCCGATGCCGGACGTGCGCCACGTAGCACAGGAACGCGCTCAGGTAGAACAGACAGGCCAACAAGTCGGCCCGGCCGACCACGCCGGCCACGGCCTCCGCGTGGACCGGGTGCACGGCGAACACGGCCGCGGCCACGGCGGGCTTGCACCTGGGCAACAGGGTCCGGTACAGGGCGTACACCAGATAGGTGACGGCGCAGTGGAGCAACACGTTGGCCGCGTGGTAGCCCTTCGGGTCCAGCCCGCCGGTCCAGTGATTCAGCCGGAACGACGCCACGCACAGCGGCCGGTACGAGCCGTGCGAGTTTGTCGAACCGATCGGCGTGCCCCAGAAATCGTTCGTCCAAATTTCGCTCAGCGGCGCGGCTCTGGTCACGTCCGGGTTGTTTATTATCGCTCGGCTGAAAACAATCGAAAACCAATTTACGTTAATTCGATTAATTCAGCGCGTGTAGCGGTCGTTTCGGATGCGCCGTGACGTTGGCTGTTGCCACTATTATTACTACTACTACTACTGTGGCGAACCCTCGGAGACGGGCCGATTGTAAATTCCGCTACAACGACCCTTATTTGGTGTAAACTCCGACGGAAATTAAAAACGAGTAACGAATAATTAAAAAGCGAAATCGGTTTTTTCCTCAAACATATTTATCGTCAAAGTAGTTTTTACTTTGGAACGTTCGAGGCGATTACGATTTTTTTTATATAAATATAAATAGCGCGACGACGTGCCTATCATATAAAACCCCTCGGATCAACATCGGCGAATATTTCACAGTGAACTTTGTCACTACTATACCGAACCATCACTCACCAGTGAACGCAATATCGTTTTCGCGATAGACAACCCGCGATATTACCTATTTTAATATAAAATCGTCGTCCTGTAACCGCCATATAGTGTGCGCTCGTATTGTTTCTTCAATTTTGTCCTGCTTCAACACGCCAGGCAAACGAATAAACGCGTTGGTATAAGTAAGTTATTTATTTTTCTATTTTTCCTATAATCGTAATTGCGACATCAATCAAATATCCCGTTAATTCTTAAATTATTCGATATTTTCTTATTTTCCCTTCCAGAATAATCAAACATGAATTCAAATTCTCGTAGTTTCTACTCGAAGCGACCCACCGATGCCATATATGCACGGATACGTCACACAGCGCTCCGACCAGCGATCCGCAAGACGTCGTGACTTCTCGACAATTTGTTTACAATCGGTAATAATAATTCGTATATTTCGCGACGTTGACGCTGTTATATGAACCGTGAACCAAAATGATAGGACACAATTTTTAAATATTCCGAGTCTGGCGTTTGTAATTATAATCGTAAATAGTATAAACGATCTCGCTTATTTTTGTTCTTTTGGTTTTTAATTTATTTCGCTCAAATATATGATTCCGTTTTATTTTGACAAAAAGTTTCGTAAAAATATGTACGCTAACGTGACATTTTAAATTTGACGTTTCGGACGACTATGGAATAATTGAATCAGCGTTGAAATCAAAGTTAGTTACTCCGATCATATTAATGATCGTATTAACGTGTAGATGCGTAGTTCCTAAAATAATAATGGAGAAGTTCGTACGAGCCAATAATCAGTATGGAGGTAATACTGACAAAATTTGTGCCGAATATTTTCATTACCTTTTTATTCGTTCGATATTTCGGCGGAGTTAACCCGGGTCCGTAGAAAAAATTCTTTAGCTCTGAGTCGAAGCCATTTTAAAATCAAATTCAGCCCTCAGCGGAAAGCGTAAACTGCTCTCTTAACTTTCGAATAGGTCCGTTATCGAACCGAAAATAAGTATTACGGAATACTTTATCGTACCACATTAACTTTACATAATTTACATTTAAGGATAAATACGTTTACATTACTTTTCCTACAACAATGACAACGTGTACTCGATATAATAATTAAATTATAAAGTAAACGGTTTGTCGTATTAAATAATATCGATTATATGAAGGAAATACGTTTTTTAATTTCGTTTAATTATCAACAAAACTGTTAACGATTCATTGTTGTTATCAATTGCACACGCAATATTCATATGTATATTAACATATATAATCATATACCAATTACGCCATCGCGTATAGGCCTAATAACGTATTCAACTGGACTTAGTAACGTTCGGATAATTTCGAGTTGGCTGAGGCACGAGTTCGCGATTGTTTGCTGCAAAAACGACGTAGTAATGACGTCCGAAGCGACGATCGTCTCTACTGAAATTAGTGCGCTGTTAACAATTTTTAAGATAACTTAAGACAATATTCGAAAACCGACGACACGCAACAAGTTAAATTCTACGGTAAATCATGAACCGAAAACATTTGCGCGGCAGATTGCGAAACTACTGATGAAACATCACGCGCTATTTTTAAAACTAACATTTTTATCTAAAACGAAATAAAAATTCTTCAAACTTGCTGTATATATATATATAGCCGCATAATATGCAAATCTACGATGCTCACCGTTATAGTTATAGACAGTAAATAATGATTCTTGAAACTTGTGAAAACAACAATTTATATAACTTTTTTACTTCATTCGAGCTTTTATATCATTTACATACGTAGTTTTCGATTTTTTTTCTCATAAATACTTCTAAAAATGTTTGCAACGCGTACGTGTGTATAAACTCTCTAGAATTGTTCAAAAATGTATTAACAAAGTAAACATTTGAAACACGAATATTCCGAATGCTCCAAATCACACACACACACACATATATATATATATATATTCCATACTTGTATATATATTTGTAAAAATAAAATTCAAATAGTTCTTAGGTGTATTTTATTTTTTGTAAATATTAATGTTGATTTCTTATATGTGTGTGTGTGTGTGTGCTTCAATAAACACGATTACAAATAATTAAATCAAACTAATTACAAATTACTCAACTATTAAACTATCTTATTATTTCATTAGATCATACGTCACAATAATTTATAATTTATGTGTCAACAAATGTAACAAATTTAATAAAATAATTTAATTTAATACGTTATTTTTTAAAAAACATTTAGAATTAATTGCTTTTGAACATTATATCCTTAAAATGTCTTAAAATACTTCGTTAAATATTTATGTATTACGTATGTTATTTACATCAATTTGTCGAATTCATATCTCCGTCGAAACACGTTGTATACCTTAAATATTTTAACGCTGATTTTATTATAATTATTTGCTTCACGTTATCAAAATATTTGTTTTAATATTCCATAGTTAATTAAAATGGAAAATGATTTTTCATCAAAATATTTTAAAATATCTATACATATATTATCATTAACATGGGATAGCCTAGCTTTGTGATACAAGACCTCCCTACAGTGAGTAAAATAATAAATATACAGCATTTATTTAAATAGTTTAGTTATTTTATTATTAGGTTCGTTCATTACGAATTGGTCGAGGTATTCGTTGGAAATTTAAATATATTCTAAACAATTTATTGATGCCCTTTGCATTTTTATTTGAAATAATTCCTTCCATATTTTAACTACAATTCATTTGTAATTTACTAATAAATATAGTAATTATCCCTTACTGACGAATTATTTTCTTAAACAATATTTTTAAGAAGCGTTATTCAATTTCTTCCTAATTTGGGTAGTTAAAAATACGAATTATATATGTGCACTCAGAAATGTCAAATAAAACAAAGTATATGTAAGGCGGCGGGAAAGCGTTGTGTTTTTCGCAATATTTAAATATACCTACAATTTATATATTATATATAAGTATGACCAAATACCTAATATTATATATTATATTTAATGTTTTTGGTTTGAAAACTATAATTTATAATAACATTATCTGGATTGGTATTAATATATTAATGATTGCTTGTTAATTGTCTTTCGAAACTCAATACTAGTTGTATATTAACAATATGACGGTATTCTATATATAATCGAACGGCAATTGTTTTATCAGAAAGAATTGCACGATGAATGACAGGACTATAATGAAATGGCGGAGGGCGATAGTGAAAATGGTTGTTGTTTCCAAACAAATAACTTTGAAATTCAATTGTATTTTTTTTTGCTCTTACATTAAAATCTCGTCAATGATTTATACACAAACTCTAATTTCATTTCGGAATCGACGTTTTCATTTGTTTTGTTTCGCGTATTATACTTTGTATAAAATCTCCATAAATTCATTCACGCCGTTACTATATTCGTTTATTATTACTATTATTTTAATTTTTCGTTTATGGGATGGACAAAATAAAAAAAATTTATCCAAGAAATAAAAGAAACAACTAAGAGATTTTCACTATCGGTTATTACTTGTACACTTTCGATCTGTTACACTCTAATTCCTTTGCTAAACGCGAATTTACACTTGTTCGACCGTAAAAATGGTGTCACCCGATCGGACAAATACGTCAATAATGCAGTTTTCAGAAAATATTTAAAATATCCATTGGACAATAACACAATGAAAAATATATAACAACCGTAATAGAAAAACGTTGTTAAAGTTAAGAGAAATTTTATTTCGATAATAATCAAACGTTTATATTTAAATATTAGTATATAGATCGCATTTCTTCGTTTTATATATTAGTTTAATAACAATGCGTTTTCTTTTTAAATAATCTCACTTTATCGATTAAATGAGATATGAATACTTAAAAATTGTTATATAGACCTACCAATAGACCAGATAGATAGTTTTCGATATGTACATAGAGGCCAAATTTTTCGATTAGATTATAACGAGTAAATAAAATCAACCCAAACATTTTGGGCACTTGCCGAGAAATAATGTATAATGTCCTATCAGTTTTTATTCAATCGATTTTTTATTCCTTGAACTTGTCGTATAATGTTCATTTTAGCGTATAAACAAAAAAATAAAAATTATACTAAGTAAAGATTTTCCACGCTCATTTTTCGAAATTATGATTTATTGTTGTAACCAAATTTAACATAATGTCGTCTCCCAGATACAATACTAATTTTGCCAAGATGAGCGAAGGGAGACCGTGTTTAAAATTACTTTTTTCTTTTAACAAATTATTTATAATAAGCAAAACGTCATGTTCCATTTAAACAATCAGTATTTTTACCAAGAAAATTAAAATACATATTTTTCGATTGTTTTTTCAATATTTATATTATTTGAAGAATTGCGTAATACGTTGTTCGAACCAAAACAAATTTTAAATTATTCGATTTTTTCCATAGTTTAATTCGTCAACATATCGTGCATGTGAATTTTCCAACCGCAACAAACGTTTCAAAATAGTCTTTGGTGATACACATACAAACATTTTGTCAATTTATATATAACGAATATATTTATTAGGTTTCCTAGTCTCTTATACTCTAATACCGTATCACGATTTTATTCCATTAACGCAGTCCGAACTTCATAAAATGAATTGTTTAGATTTCGAAAACTAAATAAGCTATTTTTACCATATTCGTATACATTAAGCGTAAATCCTCGTACAGGCACTTAATCCTTCTATTTTATATTTCATGTTTAACTTTTTTTTTTGATTCTAATAGGTAATTAATACCTTTTTCCCTTTCAATATTCTTGTCAATAATAACATAAGCACATTAGAACGAACCTATTCATACTGAACTAGATTTCTAAAATAATTAAAAATTTATTAGGTATTATAAATGGCTTAAAATGTATTAAATAAACTGTAATTGTTATAATGATAAAATCCAAATTCGTTATTTGATAATAACATTTATGTTTTGTTATCAAATTTCAATAAATAGTTTTTATTTCATATATATATATATATATA
>JAIPRN010005208.1:0-11463 GCA_025469175.1 Geopemphigus sp. TES_GeoC_2020 | reverse complement strand
TCTCCCCCCCCTGAAAATTTTTATGAAAAATTAATTTCTTACGAGACGTTTATTTTTAGTCAATAATAATGAAAAACTAAAATATTTTTAAACGTCGATACACGTTACGTAATATAACGCGTTCATTAAAAACTAATAATGTATTAAAGTATATAATTTTGTCCCGTTTCGTCAGGGTCGTCCGATTTATTTATTTAAAAATTAACCTCCCCTCCCCCCGAAATTCAGGTCTAAGTACGCCACTGCTGGACTAGATATATAAAAGAATATACATCCAGGGCGTTATTTAGCTTATAGATTATACGTAATTGGCGTTCGATATAATTTCGTTCGCGTCGTATGTGGCAATAAATGATAACGACGACGATTATTAAACCGTATTTATCGAGGATACGTAAACGAACGCGTATACCCGTCGCGTTTATTAGTAATTCGTGTTATTTAGTTCATCGAGTATTACATATAAACGTGTTCGGTATTTGATTTCAGTTGTTCGCTGTGTGTACGAGGAGGAGATTATTAAAAATTTCTCCGGGCCCGTCGTCGTCGGAGGTTCAAGATAATCGTGAACGCCACTAGACGGAAATTGACGACAAGACGACAAATATCGACGGCGCCGTTACCGGTCGATAACGATAACGATTTCGGTACCGGACGGACGGCAATATTGGTCGATATTTTGTAGCCCGTTACGAAATCGTACGTCGTTTCTATTTGTTTTCTCACCATCGGCAACGGAAAACCGCCCAGAGAAATCCGACAGAACTTTCTGCGCGTTTTCCTAAACGAACGGTTCGCCGTCCGCGGTACCGCGCCGCGGATAAACCGAAATTCGGACAAAACGGACGAACGGACGCGATGGCGATCTAGAGACCGCCGGTTTACACCATCGGATACCGATACACCGTAATTGGTTACGGTTCGATTGAAGCGAGTTAGCGGGCGGCCAGTGTGTTTTTTATTCGACGACGTCGTACGGGCGAAATGGACGAAAAACCGAACACGATAATGTCGTCCGAGGTGAAGGAAAAACCGACCGAGGTCTCTCCGGTCCGGTACGGCCCGTCGTATATAACGCGTAATAGAATCGAGAGAATTGTCGCCGGCCACTAAGAACGACGCGCCAATACGAAATCGAACCGAACGGTTTACAGGAGGGGCGTTTTGTTTTGTCTATTAATTGGCGCGAATCGCGTTCGAGAAAAGCGAAGCGGTTCGACGGCGACAATCGCGCGGATTTCGTCGAACGGAACCGACCGGCGTTTGCGCGTTCGCGGACGTTTTTCGCGTTCGGTCTCGTCGAAATGCCGAATATCTAACCATCGGCAACTTCGCGTCGCTCCGCGTACTCGACGGACGGTTTTTACGCGAAAACTATCTTCGGCTAATTTATTACGCGTACTGGCTGGAATGACGGGCGCGCACGATTGCGACATTGGCGTACGGCGTATGTTTCGCGAGGGACGTCGTCGATTGCGCGCGCGTTTAGGTTAGGTAAACACGCTGCCGCGACATTGTCGCGTCGTGTACCGCCCTTCCGTGTCCTACACGGTTTTTATCGCGTACTCTATTTCGTTCGTTCGCTGGTCCCGAATCACGAATTTCCGATCGTTTCCGTACAGAGTATCCTCGCGTACCGTCCGAATCGAAAACGCGCTGGAAACCGGCGAAACTGGAAACCCAAAAAGTGATTTCGTTTTTACGGCCGATCGTAACGCCCGCGAATGATACATAGCCTACGCGCCGCACATTTTGGTCCGAAGTCGGTCGAGCGATTGCCGTTCGTACGGAACCAACTGACGACGATCGCGGAATTTGCACTCTCGGTTCCGACAGTTGGTCGTGTACAAACGCGCGTAGTCGACATTTACTAAGCAGAAGAGGAAAAATAACCTCGTTATACGTTAAACGGTCAAACGCGGCGGCGCGATCGGTAGAAATTATCCGATTGGGTTACGAAATCGTGCGCGGTATCACGTTTTTCGGAATAAGTATAAAGTTTGCCGCCGCTGCCGTTGCGCCACGCTGCCAGTCAAACCGTTCGCGCGGTTAAACGTAACCTCGTGGCCAAACGATTAAATTGTAATAACCAGTTGTTTATCGAGGAAATAATAAGGACGATTAATATCAGTTTTCGCTTCGTAGGACGTATTTCGTACACACGCACACACATATACATGTATATACATATATACATACACACACATATACACATATATACATACACACACACACACATATATACATACACACACACTCATATATATACATTCACGACGTGTGGTATAATATCGATCATTTCGCGTTTGTCCGATTCAAACTGTCGATTATAACCACCCGGGAACTGTTGCGCAACGAACCTATTTAGTTTACCATTAATAGATACGACATTAGGTGTGGTGACAACAATACGAATTTTGTTCTCTGACGAAAAGTCTCTCCGGCGTACGGCTAACCGTGCCCGTAAATTTGTCGTCGCGTCGTTAGGATTTTTGTGTTTCGATAAACGCCGAAAAAGTATACACGCACAGACACACACACGGAGAAATAATCGATAGAAAATCCGAAAAGCGTTATGAAAAGGGGAAAACGTAACCGGAGCGTCGAAGGCGAATCGCGGACGTTTATTGTAATCACTCTCGAAAACGCGAGTTGTCCGCGCGTATCGAACATCGTAAATCGTCGCGCGTGACTAATATACGAAATTATACGTACAAAGGAACACGAATCTCGTTGACGACAGACCACGAAAATACGACAATAACCGTACGCGCTCGGTCAGCGGTCAGCGCGCGTGTTCAACAAGGTCCCCGGCGGTTTTTTGTTGTTTTTTTGTTTTGTTTCGTTATTACGACAGACCGGCCGGCCTACTCTGGCGACGACGACCCCGGGGACGGACTGTACCGCCCGAGTCGGGCGACCGATGTTCGACGAGAATCGAACGAAAACAATATATCCGGCGGACACGACGACCAAAAATCGGTTTACCGTTCGACCGGGTCGTTAAAACGTAGGTTAGGACGATCGATAATCGAAGCAAGTACGTCAGGGAACGACGCGTCGCCCCATTCGCGGGGCTCAAATTCGTCGTTAGTGGTCGACGTTTCGTAGACACGGTCGTTTCGCGTTGTTTTACTCACGGTTCGGTATATATATATAGAGATCGTTTCCCGCGCCAGGTCGAGCGTATAAAACGCTGAAACTGTCGCTTATAAAAAAAATAACGAAAAAAAAGGCCACCAGGGTGTTCACCGCCGCGGGCATTTCGACCCGAATTTCCGGGTGTAGGCCGAAACGCGAGAGCCGGGCGAACCAGATAAACAAACAAAAATAACCGAAACAATGGCTCCGAATTCGCGTATTGACGAACGATCGACGACCTTACGGACGACAATAGTCACGACCTACTGTAGCCGTGGCCGGTTCCACGTCGAAATAATATATTACGGTTATAATACGCGCGCGCGTGTACTTGGCGGGTAATTATAATAATACCGCGCGAACTTGTGGGTGTTCGCTAAAGTAATACTCCCGCGCGGTTACTTTTCGCCCGTAAAAAAAAAGTAATACATTCGCCGCGGTAATAATATAAAATAGATCCGTACAAGTTGGTCAAGGATCAACCCACCCGTCCATTTTACTCTTCTATTATACCCGAAGCGTTTCTCCGTTTTGCGACGCGTGAATTATATTATTATCGGGTCTCGTTACCTCCGCGAAACGGTAAGTACGCGCTCGTATAATTCGGCAGTCCGAAATGATCGTCACGCGTGTGTTCGGCCGTCGCGTTTTCCGCACGGCGCGTTCCTACTTCTCGCTATCCGTGCTTCGGCTGGGCCGACTAAACGTGGCTGAAACGAAATTCGAAGTTTTTCGAAAAACACACGCGGGGAGGATGTCCTAACACGTTTCGGTTCTCGGAAATTGTCCGGCAACGTGATTTGGTTGGGACGGCCGGCACCGTTCGAGTCCCCCGGGACAGGCGCGGTCGTCCGTCGTAACCGTCGGTTATTATTATTCGAAACGGAAACAATATACCGATGGTCGAGATATTTTCGCGCGTATAGGCCTACCGGTATTGTTGCCGTCACGCGGCTTTGACCCCTCGGGCCCGGCGCGTAGTGCGCGACGATTGTTCTACCGACCACGATCGGCCGCGTGGGAAATATTCGGAAAATAAACGACGAACGGGAGGGGGGGCGACGGTTTGGTTTTTTAATATACGCTCGCGCCAACGTTAACGGGGACCATTCGGCGTGCACGCCGGCGCGCGTAGGACGAATGTCGACGGCTGCCCACGAATTTCCCCTGACGTCCCTCGACCTAACGCGGTTCGTACCGCGCCATTTTCGTAAACGGGGGACGACGGTAAACGAATCGTCGACGGCCGTTTTTTTTCGTTTTTACTACCGCGGAATCGAAAACGCTTCCACCCGACCCGCCGGGTGTCGCTCGGCGACGCCGGTACAGTTCGGCGATTATCGGAGCCGTCGAAAAGATAAAGAAACGAAAATAAATCCGGAAACGCCGGTTACCGACCGACCGGATGGGTGGTCAGCTCGGCCACTGGCCGACGCCCGCGCGCGGTCGTAAATTATATGACTCGTTCGTAGTTTTTCGTCTTCCGTGTTTATCCCGTGTCGGGGTTATTATCGTGTCATTTAATTTATCGTTATTTTCGAACTACCGCGTAGAGGATACGAAAATCGATCGGGACGCGTAAAATATATACGTCGCCGCGGCCTTCAAAGACCGAAAGACCGATTGGAGCGCGCGCGCGCGTACCGCGATTCGAAAAATACTCGTTTTGTTTTTTTTTTCATTCGCCTAGCCGTCGTGTGCTTAACGTCGAGATAATCTCTCGTACACCTCACACACACACACATTATATATAGTCACGAAACCCAACTGATTAATTTCCGTACGTAAATAGTTAATTAGTATTCGATACGCAATTAGTAAAGTTGGGCGCGAGATCGTTTTCACCGCGCGTCGCTGCCGCGCACAACGCGACCGCCAATTACGTCGAGTTCAACCGGAACGCGCCCGCGAATCTTTTTTACGTTTAAATATGTTTTTCAGACGTACGCGCCCGTTTGTATTCCCGGGGTAGAAACGATTTCGTAACGATTCCAAATCGAATTAGTGACACTGACGATCGTACGTATTTTATTAGGTTCCTCCGCACGTTTCGTCGTCCATTTTGCTAAATGACTACCTGTCGTTCCGCCGCCCCTATATCGCCAATTACCGCTCCTCCGGTAATTACGCGTCCGCGCGCCAACGCGCACGTCGATCACGCGTTTCTCCGTTCAGGAAACAACAACGATAGGAAACACGGCGCGTGTTGACCTCTCCGTGTCCGTCGAGTCGACGACTGCCGTCCGTTTCGTTTTTACGGCCGTTTTTCGAACGCGGCAATTCTCGTCGTCGCCGCGGTTCCCCTGTGCACGGGGGAAAACGGCGGGCTCACGTAAATTACGAAAGCCGGTTATCGGTCGATTATTATTATATTCGAGAGCGTTCCGGGAGCGTTCGAAAACGTTTCAATAGCCGCGCGTGTTCGCCGTGAAACGCCGACGGATTCTGGTGGTGACGAATCCAGGCGACTTTCGTACTAAGGTCGTTTAGTCGAAGCGTACGTGGCGCGCGCGGCCAAAATGGAGGACGTCGCGGTACGTTATCGGGAAATTTTTTTTTCGTAACAACGAATACGATCATTTCGGAATGTTTCCCCGACGGATTTGAAAACGTCGTCGACGCCGTCGTTTCAATAATCGCGTATCGAACCCTCCGGTCCCTCACCTGTTGCCACGACGAACGACGGACATATATATATATATATATATATATATATATATATCGTAAACGCGTCGTAATCGGCTCCCTGTGCAGGGGGGTACTTAAGTAGAAAAGTAGTTTTTATTAAAGAAACGAACCCCCCACCCCTTCCCATCGCCGAAAAGTCGGCGTCGCGGTACGTGATCTCGACCTCGGCCGTGCGAGAGCACGGCGCACGCGACGCGATCCGAAAAGTTTGGACGATTTGGACGGTACCGTCTTGGTCCGGATGAACGGACCGACGGCGGGTCACGGTCTCCTCGTTTGAGGTCAATACGTTAGGAGCGGTCGGGTTTTTTTTTTCCCTCCGCCCCCTTCCGCCGTTCGCGCGCGCGTCGTTCGACCGCTATTAACTCCGCGGCGTTCCAAGATCGCAACAATTATCCATCTCAGTCGTCGTAATTCGTTCGCTCGCAATTACGTCGTACACGCCGCGTAACGCGTCGTCTCCTTGGTCCGTCACTGCACGGTGGTCGCCGCGTCGTCGTTTAAGCCGTTTTCGGGTGGGCGGAAACGAGTGGGTGGACGGCCGTTCGAGAAAACGGCGAGCGCGGTCCGTGTGTGTCACCAACCGCGCACGCTTACCACTCGCTACGAACGGGTAGCGATTACGATATTTCGTAGCGTACGCGGTATAAGAATATTTCATTTCGTTTATAGGTGGAGCGGTTGGTGATAAAGGTTTCCACCTTCGCGCCCCCCCCCCCACCAAAACCGAAGAACGTTTTTGAACGTTTCTAACTCGTCGTTTACCGTAGACGGTTTATTTGGTCAATTACGACGAAACGAACAAAATATTTCGATACGAGTATTTCTTCGATTTATTTCCGTAACGTAAAATTCTAATAAAACCCGCGGGTACGACAATATCGGCGAAAATTATTTCGTTATTATGGTACCCCGTAAATACGTCACGGCCCGGGCGGCGGGGGGGGGACACTATTCGAAACGGACGGGCTGTGGCGGAGGACGATCGACTAGCGAGCGCGATTAACGAAATCCTTTTGTCCGCCGTCGGCTCCCATTATACATACGTACACGCGCGTCGGACCGCGACGAATTCACCGAGTGCGGTTACGTCGCGGGCAACGGAGTTTCGGGCTGACTAGCGGTGTCGGGAACGACGACACACGCGACGGCCACGACGCGAGATCATACCGGCCATTATTATTGCGTCCTATAACGACGTTCATGGTTACGACGCGAAGGACTTTCGTCGTTTATAATTGTTACATTATCCGGAGTGTCCGGACGAAAATTCGCGCGTAATTACGACGGCGATTGGCCGTAAGGTTACACGTAGACGCGAGCTCCCGGCGTACGATAAGACGCGCGCGCGTGCGGTTTCGTTTCGCGACCATAGCCGTGGCGAGCGTGCGTTTGGTAGGGCAAATACGACGGGGCCGCCGGAATTTTCGAAACGGGCGCGAAAATGTCGACCAAACACCGCGTCGCGCGACAAACGGATCGGTTGCGAAATATTGTACGAGAACCGTACGCGTCGCCCGGAATATTTCGACCGGCGTTTCCAGTATACGCGAGTACACCTTTCCAATCTGCGGCGTGTGCTCGCGCACGACGACGGACGTTCCGATAGTTCGGGACCGCGCGTGGGCGTCGTCGTTGTTATTCGGTTACGTCGGTCTCCACGCGGCCGGCGGAGGGATTCGAAACCGAGCCGCGTAACTGATGTAGACACGGTGACCGGGCGGCAATCGTCGTAACCGGTACCACGTTCCTGGGATTATTCGACGATTAAACAGTCGACCACGGGAAGTCCCGGGAAACCGTAATAAGTTGGCCGTCGCGAGCCCGTAACGTTTAACGAGGACGGACGATAAACGAAAACCGACGAGAAAACGGTCGGCGGCCGCCAAAAAATAATTTCACGTCGGCCCAGCTGCTAATCGTTTAGTACAAACGGGCGAACGTCAACTAATTGCGCGCGCGTTAACGAAAACGAACGATTACGTGACGCGTAAAATCGTAGAACCGCCGGTGGTTTTGTTAAATCGTTCGTTCACGGCGTTCGGTTATTTATGTTTAGGCGGTCGTTTCGGTTCGGTAATCGTCGCCGTTTAACCGCCGTGAGGCGAAAAATCGAACGGTTCTCGCCGTTCGAGCGTAAAGAGTTGGGCGGCCGTTTGGATTTCATTCGGTAATTACCGCCGCCGTTATTATCGTTATGGCGTGTTTACGAGGACGAAATTGGCCGTCGTTGGAACGTATTTCGGTCGCCATCCGGCAGGTAAGAAAGTCGATTAGCGAAAATCGTGTTAGGTCGACGTAGCGCGACGTAACGTCCGCGAAAACGTATCGGGCCAGGTACGGGGCCGTTACTTTTTACGGTTCGTCCCGCGCGGTTGAATCCGACGGGACCCCTCGGCGAATTGCCCGAATTCGTTCGTGGCCCGCGACCGTCTTTGGTCGTTCGTTTACCGGCGGTGTTTACGACAATCCCGAGTTTTTACGGGCGCGCTCGTACAACCGCGGCCGCGGCGGACACGAATAAATACGGACGTTCACGTTTCCGACGAATCGTCCGAGGCCGAAACGATAATAAAAAAAACCGACGACACGTCGCCGACCCGTCGGATTTTTTCCGTACACGCCGACCTATAATGGATCATCTACACTTATAGTCCGAGCGAATCGCGTCACGAGTATTTCGTCCGAATATCGGTTCGTTCGGTCGATACTAATTACGTCTACCCGTCAACACCGCCGCGGAGATAAAAAAGGATCGACGACGCGCTACGATTATCGCGATCGTCGCTTCATTAATAACCGTCGTCGTCGACCGGCCGCGACAATCGACAATCGATTTCGGCGACGATAAATTTGTTATTAATTCGGGTCTTTGTTCGCGGAACGGCTGTACGCGTTCCGCCGACGGCTAACCCGCCGATTTCCTAGGACCGTCCTATCTCCTGCGGCCACTTACCGTTCGGCGTTTTCTCAACAAACATACCGTGTCCGATTATATTCCTAACCGCGAAATCGAAGGGGGAAAAAGCGGCCGTTTTCGAACGCGTGCAACGAACACCGGCGCAACCAACGGGACCGGCCGGGACACCACCGTACGTAGGACTTAGGTCGACGAACGACGACGTAAGTCGATAATTTCGCGGGGTTTCGGTATTATTTTTTACTCGCCGCTTAGTCCGTACGCCGCCGTCGTAACACGGACGTTATACATTTCGGGAAGAAATCGCCTAGAACCCTTAAGAGCCCCGGACAAGCGCGACGACGGCAGTGTTTCGCGTGAACGATACGATAATCGATTTCGCGCGCGGCCACGTACACAACGGCTATCGTGTTCGACGACCAACGACGATCGGTATTCGTTCGACCCGCGCGGATTATCGGCTTCGAAAAAATAGGACGAATAGTTCGATTTAGGTTATAATACCCAAAGCGTTTCTCGTCCAATAGGTCCTCTTGTGTTTTCCGTACGATGGCGGTACATACGTGTTCGGCGGACACCGATCTTGTCGGCCGCGTTCACGATCCCGAAGCCTGTTGTTAATCGTTACGTCCTGGTCCGTAAAGTTGTCCACCGTCGTCGGCGGGTAATCGTTGTAGTTTGGTCGAGTCCGGTTGACCGCACCAACCGTGGTCACCTCGACGCGTTTTCGCGTTACTTTTATCTCGGAGCCGGAAACGAATAATGTCCGTCATATCGGTTCGAATTTTTCGTTTCCCGTCCATTATCGTTCGAACTGTTCGTGAACTTTTCCGAACAACCGTTTTCGTGGCAATTCGATCGATTATTCCGATCGATATTCCGATTTTGATATTATGATCGATAGGGGAGTGGTCGAAGTAAGTTCCGGCGCGCGCCGAGTGATCCAAAAACGAATTATGGCGGCCCTGCCAATCACGTAGCTACTACCGATCGAGGGCGTTTATAATTGTGTACGCGTGTCGCGGCAAGTCGAGTATGTTTAGCGTCGGTTCGAGCGTACTCGTAAAGCCGACTTTTTCCGGTTAGAGGTTGTAGCGTTCGACCGGTTTGACAACGAAACGACGGCGGCCGGTAGTTAACGCGCCGAATTTATTCGAACAAATTGGAACATTTACCGAACACGGTCGAAGTACACACACAGGTACGGCGTAAACGATAAGAACGTCCCTTACGTCGACAGCGTTTGATATATTCGCGTATAGCGTTTATTGGATTCCGCGGAAACGTCGGTACTTGTCCGACCGCATTCGTAATCGATAACGGCGAACGACTTTTGTACGGGTAAGGTACGCCGGCCCTCTCAGGTCTACTGAGGGCGCCGATTAGTCGAGCCGGCGATGATAGCCAATGTAGTCGCCGAACGCGTGTCTTGGACGTGACAACTCCGTCGCGTCGTCGTGGCCGCAGGAGGAGGTAAATCGGGGACGATAATATTATTTTATATTCTTTTTATTTTTCGTAAAGGGAGACGTAAATGGCTGCCGCGTGTGGCAAGGGATTGTCCTGTCACCGCGCGCCATTCGCGTGATAGTTTTTAAAAACCATCGTTAATTAGATTTGATGTACGAGGGGGGGGCGAGGTGAAACAACGTGGGGATAGCTCGCGTTGCTCGCCCTTCTCGTTTTAAAAACGATCGGATTGTAAATGCAATTTTGTAAAAATTTGTTTTTCTCAATAAACGATGGCGACTCGCTGGTCCGAAGTACTGCCTTCGGCCATTCCGGGCCAGTGAGGGGGTATTGCCGAATTATAATTGAAAAAAAAAACGGTACGCCGGCCCGGGACTCTTACGTTTTACCGTAAACTTGAGAGACCGTCCGGGGGGGATTTGCCGATTTTCGACACTTTCTTCGTTACGGAGCTGTTCGCCGTAGTTAAACGGTTCGAAATTACAAACGGGTTTGGTTATAATGTTTATTGACCCGTCGCCGCGTTTATGGCGAAACGAACGAACGAGCGACCCGTCGTCGCGACTAATAAAAAAATAAACGACGGTGCACGCGCCAACCGGTGGCCACTCACGGTGAACCAGCTGCGCTGCCGGCCCGCTTACCGCCAAACTCGACCGGTCGTAAATATTAAACGTACCGCGGTTCGGCTTACGCGGTGTTTTTCCCGTCGTACTACCGATCACCTTTTTCGAACCATTTCGTTTACCGTTCCGCCGCGCTAACGACTCGTCCCGTCGTAAATATTTTCTCCACTCTACCGAACCAACCGCGTTCCGTTTTCCCGAACTTAGCTCGCCACGATTATTACGTCCAGGACGTATTATTGCACGTCCACCGGGAACTTGTCGAGCAATCGGCCGTCCGATCTCGACGAAACGAACGAATATTACGTAAATAAAAACGGCCAACAGCCTATTTACGGTGACGTACTAACGCGGATGGAGCGATAAACCTCCCCTCGGAAATTTTTAAGAAAAATTAATTTCCTATTTTCGGTCGGTAATAACGAAACACTAAAAGATTTTCGATACGCGTTCGTTAAAAACGAATAATCGATCGAAGTTTACGGTTACGTATCTCGTTCATTTAAAAATACAACGTCCACTCCGAATTTCGGGTCCAATTAACGTCTACTTGTCGACAGCCAATTGTGAATTCGCGCCCGTTTTCGAAATCCGTTTTAACCCGCACGACCCGCTGTC
>JAIPRN010005206.1:0-11472 GCA_025469175.1 Geopemphigus sp. TES_GeoC_2020 | reverse complement strand
CCAAGGACGACCAAGAACTTCATTTGTCAAACAAATGATTTCCGATGCTAGACTATCAAGCTACGCAGAACTGAAGAGGTTAGCTGGGAACAGGGAAGAGTGGAGAGCGCATGTCCAACTGCAAAACCAACTTTAAGGGTTGATTACCAAGAGAGAGAGAGTTTTATCCAATAGAGCGCGCCTACAGTGTATACTGAGTATCCTAAACCAAGATGAGCCCAGAGTCACCGGTCACTCTCAAGGTATAATTAGAAAAACAAAGTGAGAGTTACCGGTACTACTCATGGTAATTAACGCAAGTTAGTTGAAAAATAGATTGGTAGCCAACGTGTTAAACGAATTATATGGAAAATTGTATATAGGAATAAAACAATTATTGTAATTAAAATAATATATTTCTATGACAAATTTTCTTTTATATAAGATTATGAAAATAAATCAAAAGAATTAATAAGTATTACTAAAATTACTTATAACATTTTATTAAATTTAATCAATGTATGCATGCATGTGTATCTGTAAATACATATGAAAATTATTATCGTTAATCTCCTTTAAATACTTTAACCATTATTTTAATAATTATTTACTGACTATTATTGAATTTCACTTGGATTTATGATGTTAATAATTTAATTATAATTTTAATTGGTTAATGAAAATTGTAAAATTTCTTAAACATCCATCAAATAAGTATTATAATAATAATTCTTATTGTTTAAAGAAGATATAAAAAATGAACAGTTTTAAAGAATTTGACTGTTATTTGACCAAAATGCTTTTAATTCATCAACTGAACCATTGAATACATCTCTATCACATAAGCCAACACCATTAACTCCATGTGGCCATAAACCCCTTTTTCCATCTGTGTATTGCCATAAAACCCATTTACTCCAACCAGGTGGTACTCTAAGAGGTGCATTATAAAAGGCAATCCATAACGGACTATATGCTATAAATGAATTTGAATATTGTAATAAAGTGTTATAACTACCATAAATCACGACAAATGTTCTAGTTTTTTTATAAACAGTTACTATAAAGTCTTCAATTTGTTTTTTGGTCATTATTTTATTCAAGTAAGGTTCAATATCTAGTACAAGTAAAGTTGCTGATGTATTGCCAACATTATTTAAAAAATGATTAGCCTGAAGAACACCATTTGTATTAGTACCAAAATGATATGCTCCCCAAAACAGTCCTTTACTTTCAGCAGCTATACGTCTGGTACTATAACAAGGGTCGACATAACTAATCCCCTGAGTTGTCTTATGAATCACAGCTATAGTGCCATTACTTTTAACCAATCCAAAATCAACATTAACATTCCAATGAGATAAATCGATTACCACATTTGATAATACAGCATCAGTGAACTCTAAAGTATTTTATAAATAATTATTAATGAAACTTTTAAAATTTATGAACTAAAGACAATAATAAAAATATAACCAATAACTAGCTAATATTGAGTCAATAAATTTAAAAAAATTATCAACTATAAATGTTATTTATGTATCAAAAATAAATATATATATTGTAATATATAATATTTAAACATTTATATAAAAATGTAAATATATTTTCATGCAACTTAAACTCTTAAAGTTATATCTTATTCACATTAATAAGTAATCTAGGTAAAATCAGTATTTGTCACCAATGGTCAGATGATATTAAATGTTTCTCCCAATGAGTAAGCATTTAGATTAAATAAAAAAATATAATAATGCCATTACATACAAGTTGATCACTTTTTAAACTAAATGAAGTAATATAAAATATTTAATTTTCAAAAGTAAATAATTATTTTAATTTATATTTAAATTAATTGTAGCAATTTAAAATAATTTTGAAATAAATAATAATGTAAATGATTAAAACATATTTAAATATTTGAAATTTAAATATTATTTTACTGTATCATGATATAAATAAATATTATTTTATATGTAAAAGTTGAGATATATTTAAAATTTAATAAAAAATTTATTTTTTGTTAATAGGTATTTAGTTGTAAAATAAACATTTATTAATATTATGTTATTATTTTTTATATTTCATGAAATCACCGTTTTTAATAATAAAGCTAAAGCTAGTCTAATATAGATTATGTATGAAGAAAATATTTAAATTCCTATCAAGTGCAACTGACATTATCAGACATTTATTTAAAATAATACAAAAATATATAACGATCCATAGATACTGTAGATATTGACTTTAGAAAGCTATTTAAAATTTTTAGAATTTTGAATTAGAAAATAATGATAAATCATTATATTTAAAAAACAATCTGAATAATACTAATAGATTGTTATAATTGATAAAAATGATATTATTAAAATATTATATTTAAGTTTGTATTAGATTATTCAGATTGTAGTACAATTTGAGTTCTTAAAAAAAAAAAATTGCTTATATCAAAACAAATACATTAATAAGTTTACAAAATTTGTCAACTTTTGGATTGTTTTTAACTATGCTAAAGAAATTTACTAAGAATATTGCAAAAAACATATTAAATGAAATACCACTTAAATACAATTTGCTACTAGAACATAATGCATGTTGAGATCATCTAAATATTTCATCTACAAAAAAATGTTCACAGATAAAAAAACGTATCATTGTAAAACAAAACATTCTTTATTTGCTCAGTATATTGTGTAGTAAAATAAAAATAAATAATAATGGACAAATTAATAGAGTGAAATTAATAAATAAGTAGTTAATATGTTAAATGGTTAGGTTAATTATATTTTATAGTAAATATAAACAATAAGCAAATCCACAAGTCTGTGTATACATTTTAGTTTTAAAATTAATGTTGGTCTATATTACATATGTTAAGTCATTTTTGTAGAATATTTTTTTTTAATTAGACTTGACATGTGTCAGTCTTAATTAAATACTGATTATGTTTAATTGTTCCAAAAGTAAGTTTAATATTTGTTATGATTATATTCTAATTCTGTCTTAAATTACTTTATATTTATTCATTTAATTGTCCTTAAAAAGTGGGTAAAAGGGTCTTTGATATAATACTAAAAACAAAAATTTATATATTTAAAAATAAAAATGTATTTTTTCATTAGTATTAAAATATAAAATATTGTGTATAGTAATAAAATAATAAAAAATAAAACTATTTTTACAGTGTGTAATTTCAGTTATAAATAACTATTGATTTCTTTTTGTTTAAAAATATCTTAACTACCATTGTCAATACAATTTTTTTAAAATATAAAATTAGATAAATGTGGAAAACGCTTTAAAATTCATAAAATATATTTGAATTACATTTTAATGTAAAATAAACATAGATAGCTTTTAGTTTGTATAAAATAATAAAAATTAAAAATTAGTAAAAACTGTCATTATTAATGATGTATTTGAGAAGATTAATTGATGTATAAAAATAATTTTTATAATATATATTGTATCATGCCAAGATAACATTTCAATTTATCATTTTTGTTTTAAATCAATGATCGATAATCAGTAGCCCCTACATTTATTTAAATAAACCAATTTCTATACGTACATACATACATACACACACGCACACACCATTGAATTTAATTTTAAATAACAAATAAAATATTTAAGAATTTATCAAAATTTAAAATTAATTAATTAATTTGTTAAAGTCATTATCATTCTCATTAATTCTCATTAATAATTCTATTTCTTAAACCAAACAAACCCCCAGACAACCCCACTTCTTTTAGACTAATTAGCTTGCTTCCCATTTTTTTCCTAACTCTGTGATAAGCTAATATTAAAATGTTTATATCCCATAATTAATGACAATCTAATTCCCAACGAACAATTTGGTTTTCATGAAAACCACTCCACTATTCACCAAATTCACAGACTTGCCGATTCAATATTCTGTTCACTAGAAAAAAAACAATATACAGCCGCAATGTTTCTCGATGTCTCACAAGTCTTTGATAAGATCTAGCACCTTGGACTCTTATGTAAATTAAAAACTATGCTACCACCACCCTACTATTTATTCTACAAATCATATCTAAATGAAAGATATTTTGTAGTCAAATCTGGCTCGGAACTCTCCAGCATCTCACTTATTTATGCTGGTGTACCTCAAGGCGCAATCTCATCCCTCACTCTTTATAATTTATATAAGTCAAACCAATCTACACATCCCAGCACTCAAATAGCTGAATACGCTGATGACAAAGTTATTTACACTACAAACACAGATCCAAAATTGGCCTCAGCGACAATAAAAAATCATCTCAATCTACTATCCCCTTGGTATTTGCAGTAGGGAATAAAAATAAACGAATCTAAATCAATTTACGGAACTTTTACCCTCAAACAACAATTACCACCACCTGTTTCGCTCAACAATAAACTCGTCCCTAACTCAGACACAGTTAAATATTTCGGTCTTCTCTTCGATAAAAGACTAACCTGGGATAAACATATACATAGCACAAAAATATCACTAAACTAATGACTATCACTTATTCGAAATATTCTTGGTAAATCCTCAAAACTTAATGAAAAACAAAAATTACTATATATAATCTAATTCTCAAACATATTTGGACATATGGCATCCAAATTTGGGGATCTTCCAGGAAAATCAATGTATAAAAAATTCAAATTTTCTCGTCAAAAGTACTCAGTCTTCACAAATGCCCATCCATACGTTTCCAACCTTACTTTATACACAGATCTAAGAATACCCATGGTAAATGAAATTGCCAAAACCAACTATATACGTATCTATAAACGCCTCCTTAACAACTCAAATCCTCTTATTGCCAATTTATCCAACGTTACACTACCTGGAAATCCAACAAGGCTCAAGCGCCAATGGCTTAGAGACTTTCTAAATTAACATAGTACCTTACATCCTCACAATTTTATATAAATAATAAACCAATGCCGAAGTGCCATCGCTGGATGGTTTCTTCCTCAAGCATTCATGACAATATAATAATCTAAGTAATTCACTTCGACTTATTGTACTGAATCTGATAAAGATTGTCGAATATTCTAATAGAAAATAAAAAGTCATTATCCAATAAATATGTAGTAAATGATTGTTTATTATACTAAATATAAATTAATCGTTTAATTTTTTCCCGGTTTACAGAATAATTTATATTTTGTCATGGTATAGAAATCCAAAAAGGTTTCGGACTATTTTTTTAAATTTATTATAATACAGCTCAATTTGTAATTTTTTTAAATTAATTTAAAATGATTTCCACAAATATACATATAATCTTTGTAAATTATATTAATATGCCTAAGTATATAATTTAGTACTATATATCACAAAAATCAAGTTTGTTCTTAAGCTATTTTAAATAAAATTAAATATTCTATGGTAGGATGTTAAATAAAACAGAAAGTTATGTTATAATTTAATAATGACACATGCAATACCATTATCAGCATGCAGAAGATCATTGGTATTTTGTATCTTTCAGCTAAAAAATATATACAATATGAACTAACATTGAGAATTGTGTAGATTTTTAATATTAGCTTATAGTATTTAAATATTATAATACAAATATTGTATTACCTTCACCTATTATTATTTCGTTTCATGCAACAAGTTATGAATATGTAAATCATAAATATTTAAATATGTTAAATTATTTTAAAAAAATGAAAACTTGAACAAAATGGTTTATTAAATATAAATTATTTATGAAGAAAAAAATATATTATACATTAAATTACCTGATGACTGTTTTAATGAATGAAGTGTAAAGTTGATTGATGTAGGTCGTAAATTTTCATTATTCACCAAAATATTTCGAAAAACCGATGTATTATAACTAATAAAAAGAAAAATATAATTAATAATAATTTTATAAGCCATTATATTTTTAAATGATAATATATATAACTAGTCAAAAAATATATTTTAAGAATTATTTAAAATTATGGATTATCTTGTACAATAACCAATGAATTATAAAATAATGTAATTTTATTTTTATGCAATCTAAAAAAACAAAAATTATAAAATTATTATTTTTAATACTCAGTGCATTGAATGTAGTTGTATTAATAAATATATTAATTATAGGACAATTTAATATTAATAAGTATTAAACAATAATTAAATAATTAAATTAATATTATACATAATTTTATTTTCAAATTACCATTATATAATTTTAAAACTAATATTATAATTTATAATAAATAATAATATTAAACTAAATATAAATAAAATAATAAATAATTGATCTTACCCAGGAGCACTAGCTGAAATATTATAGGTGCCAGGAAGTAAAAGCCTCCAATATTCACCTCTACTTGTAGTTTTAATAGTGTGATTAATGCCTAATATATGTATAACAGCACTTGGAATTGGATTATTGTTTTCGTCTTGTACTAATCCTGTGAATTATGTAATAACAAATTTATTATATATCAATTAGTAATTACCAAAAAAGTATATTGAAAGTTTACCTTTAATGCCCATGTGAACACTCTCCATGTAAGTCAACATAGATTCACGGTTATTTTCCCATTCTTTTGTTAATACTGATGCAGGTGGGAATTTACAGCAAGAAAGCTCAATTGTAATTTCAAAACAGTTAGAATATATGTAGTTAAAATCTTGCATTCCACCTAAATAACATTTATGTAATTATTAAATTACCATATGAAATTAAAAATGTATTAAATCAAAATATGAATGTATGGAAATAATAAATATTTATTATAAATTAGACTTCAAGTGAAATTAAAAACCTTATGCAATTTAGATATTGTTTTATCATTTCATTAAAATAAATGTTATTTAACTTTAATCAATTTTTATCTTCTATCTTATAGATTTCTAAATAACAAATTATATTTATACAATTTTATTAGTTATGAAAAAAATCTAATACCTTTAAATGAGCAATTCTTGTATGTAATATAATATAATTATATATAATATTATTATATATAATCTGAATCTCGGAAACGGCTCCAACGATTTTCATGAAATTTAGTATGCAAGGGGTTTTGAGGGCAATAAATCGATCTAGCTAGGTTTCATTTTTACTTTTTCAATTTTTGCCATATAAACGTCAAAAACGAAAAAAATTCGTTAAAACGGTTAAAATATATTAGCAATTTATTATTAATTCATTATAAATGTATAGCAAAAGCTGGTTTAAATGTAATTTATTATGTAGATTTTTCAAATTTTTAAAAAAATAATTTAAATTATATTTTATTTATAATATGCATAAAGTATAAAAAAGTACTTCAAAAAATTGTATTCTTAATATAAATATCTATAATTATTACTTAATTTTAATAAAACAAAACAATAAATAAAAATCAAACACAATATGATAATTTTAAAATAAATTTGTTCATGAAAAATAAAGTCAAATATATGCACATTTCAAACTAATAAGAATACAAAATATAGTTAAAAACTCATTTCCAAGATCTGAATTCCATAAATTCAAAATAATAATACAAAATTCGAAATATTTACCTATAAATCTATATCTATCTAATTATAAAATAATTAAAAATTTGAATAAGCAGTAATGTTAGTGAATAGAAACATGTCGACACAAAAAAAAGGTAAATGCATATTGTTTTAAAAACACAACAATTAAGAACATTAAACATTAAACATTAAAAAATGACCACTAATCAAATAAAACAAAAAATTAAAAAAACAAAATGGAAACCAAACATGCTATGGATATTAACGTTTCTAGATTATTAGTCCACTTTTTTAAAAGTAATTTTCAATTAAATATATTCTACATAAATAAATAATAGTTGGTAACAATTTATTATTTATTGTAATAATCAATGGGTAAAAGCCCTGTAATAAAGTATATAAAGTATGTAAAAATACAAGATAAGATATCCATAATTTAACTAATATTATAATATAAAAAAAACAATAACTAATAAGATATATCAATATATATTTATTAAATAAAATTATCTATTTTTAAATACAATAAAACTAGATTTAAATGTTGTAAGATAAAATAAAACAATTCATAGTAGCAGACATTTTATAAACTTTTAAGAAAAATGAACTAGTTCCATTATAAGAACTTGAAAGAAAACAAATCTAAATTACATTTTTTTATATATTCAAGACTAAATATTGACCTTTCTAATAATGTATTCAAATATTGTAAGGTTAATTAGAACATTTGAAATTACAAATTATTTAACGATCTTTGATTATTAAAAATAAATATTTGAATGTACTAAAATAAGTGTAGTATAAACATACTAACCTTCAAGTTCATACCAATCAGCACCATTAGTTACACCATTATTAAAATACTCGTCTTGACACGCTGATCCATTAGCCATTTTGGGATTTTTTGAAGCATACCTCGTTGATAAATATTTAAATAGTTCATCATCAGGTGTTTTTGCTTCTTTATAGATGTTTCTGACACAAAAATTAAAATGTTTTATTAATAATTACTTTAAAATTGTAATCCGAAATAAAAAAATATTAATCACGATAAAAAAACAGTAAGTCGTTTTAACATTTTTAACTACTGATTATTTTTATAACAATAAAATGAATATTAATAATTAAAAACTAGACAAATGTTATTAACAATTCAAATATTTTGTGTATATTAATTAAAATTAACTTTTAATGGACACATGCAATATTACTAAATTAATTATAAATAATAAATAATTATTTAGTGTCAACATATAATAAAAATTTATCGTGAAATATACCAATTTTGTTTATATTATTATGTTTCATAAAATAATATACCAGAAAATAAATTATGCTAAATATAAAATGACTAAACACCATTTTTCAAATTTAATGGTTATAAAATTTGCAATTACCACTTCAAAAATGTTAAAATGTAATATATAATTAATCATATATTTTTTAATTTTAGAAACACAATTTTTAAAACATTCCTATTTATAAAGATTGAAACTTAAATATTAATTTGTAAACATAAAAAATGTCAAAAATATAATAGATACTTAAAAACTAGATGTGTATCAATCTTGATAATTATTTATTATTATATAAAGAATTAAAAATAATTTATTATAATCTTTTTAATCCTTCTAAAATAAACACAAAATTTCTTATTATGCTTCAAATTATTTTAAATAAAATTTCATATATATATACATATATAATCCCACTTTTAAATAAATTATTTGTAATTGTTTATTAATTATCATTATAATTCGTTAATTTAGTTTTGTGGATTAATGAACACATCGTTTAACTATATAGAGCCAAAATATGTATTCAAAATATAAAAGTAATAATTTTTGATGATATATAAAAGCTGACAAAAAGATGCAATCCAGGGTATACATATTGTAGCAAATAAAATAAGCAATAACAATGATATTTTAGCAATCCTAAAATACATTTACATTTAAACCTCTTGGTACTTACAAACAAAATCACCTGTCTTCTGAATGCTATATAATAAAATAAAAAAACATTTTAAAAATATTATATTTATCTAAAAATATATAATTGTATAATGTAGCTTAACAGTTAAATGAAAAAGAAAAACCCAAAAAACTTAAAACGGAAAAACCTTAAAAGAGTACTAAAAGACGAAAAAGGAAAAACAAATATCAAAAACAGAAGACATGGTTAAAAAGATAAGATTGAATATAATAAACAGACAAGATGAATTTATGATGCTATATAGTTAACTATCGATATGGTTGTTGTGCAAAAGGGAAATAAAGGAAGATCTATGGAGAGATAACTTGGAACACTTCAAAAGTATATGAACAAAATTTCCATTTTCAAATTCCAAAGCAGAATTGCATGTAAAGAGAAGAGAATTCGTGCCCAATAGAACACTGTGTACCAGTAATCTGTTATAACCGAATCTAAGTCTGGAAAACGACACAATGAGAAACCTCCAAAAATTAAAGTTGGAAAACCAAGGGGACTGGAATTATTGGTTTATACCATTTGGCAATAGAAGAAGCCCATATCATGCATGATAAATGAATTTCTGAAAATGAAAAATGAAATCGGTAAAAGGAATTTTGGGCATATTAAGGTTGGGAAAGAAATATGTAACATTTTTTGCTAGAGTCCATCATTTCATTACCAATGACATAAACATGAATAGGGGCCCATAAAAATTGGATAGAGTATTGATTGGCTTCTAACTTGACGTGAATATTGTGACTCTTGTTAATGATATTTAATTGAATTAACTAATCAAGCTAATTTAAACAAGTCATGTAACTATGATTATGAAAATAAAACGTTTATTTATAAATTAAATATTTTTATAGTCGCTATCATATGATCAGGCTCTCATAAAAATTAATTTTCACATTCATTTAGAATTTAAATGTGATCATGTGAATCATTCTTTAGATTATAAAATAAATTGTATGTGTTCATTTCAAAATTTAAATCAGATCTATTGATATCAATGATTTCTTTTTAATGCATAAAATGAATTAATTTTGAAATTGAACAAAAATTAAATTCTACTACAAAAGTACATTTTTTATTTAAAAAAATATAATAGAAAATTATTAGGAGAACATCAATATCCATATATCAATATATCGATACATCAATATCCATATATCAATATATCGATACATCAATATTTTTGCTTATCTATAGACAGTAATATAACAAAACTGTACAACTCCAATTTTTAAGTTATTTTAGTTTTTTTGAGTATTCTAGAATTTTTTCTATCAATGTTGAAAGCGAAAGTATTATTAATGCTATTTTGTAAGTTTTTTCAAAAACTATAATTTAGGAATAACAAAAATTACAGAATAGATAATGTATCACTTTTAGGAAGTTTAACATTACTAGAATATATTTAATTTTAACTTTCATACATATATTAATAATAAATATCAATAAGTAATAAATACTTATTAAAACTGTCAAAGAATAGTTATTAATTTTATTATGTAAATAATCAGTAATCATAATGATTATTTTAATATGTTAGACAAACGACAATTAGTCATGTATATTTGATGTTATGTAATTTAATTTTGTGTCCAACTTAATAAATGTATAACTTAAAGAAACAACATTTACCTAAAGAAAAATAAAGATTTATAAGACTATTTCAATAAAAAGGCATTTTAGTTTTTCAAAATTTTGTATACTACTCATAACATCAAACATCATAATTATGTTATACCATAATAATGATATCCAAAAATTAAAGAAAAAAAAATTTTTATCATTAATGTAAATAAATATAAAAATCAATAAACTAATTAAAATATTAATTTTTCAGTATAGAAAATATTAAAATACGCAAAACACTAATAAATAATATTTAATAATCAAATATAAATTATTTTATCTTGATAAAATCAAACTTTAAACCCATAGAAATGTTATCATACATATGAAAAAACAAATTAAATAAATAAATAAATAAATATATATATATATATATATATATATATATA
>JAIPRN010005205.1:0-11473 GCA_025469175.1 Geopemphigus sp. TES_GeoC_2020 | reverse complement strand
TTCGTCCAACGATATCGACGACACACTCTCCCACTGTCCGGCAAAGCGTATGGCCCACCATTAGCCGGGTAGCTAAAATAGCGGGAGGAATGCGCTGTAAAAAGCACTTTCCGGGTTGACCCACCGACGTCAACTTAAAACCTCGTCTGTACCACGGGGATGGGAAGCCCCACTACACGCCGAACCGGCTTGCCGCTTCGGAAGTAGTGCCCCATCTTGGCTAAGGCGCCTTTCTTGGCTGAAACGTGGTGGCTGTGGGACCGGCGCCAGATAGTAGATTTCCTTAAACCCACTTACCCGGTAGGGGATCGGGTTTTTACGACGCTCGTCGTCCCGGTCCGAAAAATAGGGTACGGACCTTCTACGGTCCGGTGCTGATGGTCCTTATGACGACCCGTGACGAATTTTTTAGTTACAAACAGCGTCGTACCTTGAGTAGCACCAAGTGCTAAGAGAAGGTACGGCGTGGTTTGGCTCAGCCATCCAAACCTGGGAGTCATCTCTTGCCCCTTGGACACGTTGCCCATAGACAGAATAATTCATTCAAACTTTTAGAAAATATATAAAATATAAAAATAAAATATATATTTACATATATTAGTAATATAATATTAGCCACATTGATAACATAAACAAATATAGTCAATATGATTATACTAACGGTATAAATCGAGAATGAATACTGAAAATATGAAAATAATAGTCAATATCAATATAGAGAACATAAATAAAATATTAAATGCGTATAATATATTAATGCTTATTAACTATAACTAAAGAATTTTCCATTATTTCTAAACAAACTATTTATAAATTATTTCGTGTAATTAAATTTATTGAAGGCTATGTACATTTTGTATAAACCTATATTCACATTAAATATCTTACGAAACAAAATTATTATACGATATGAAATTTAAAACAATATTTGAGTAAACTATTTTGAAGACAGAATAGTTCTTATAATTAAGCCATAACATGATTATAATATTCTATAACGATTTTTCCAATAAGATGTCTGGTATCTAATAAAAATAGCAAAATTTTAAATGACATAATGAGTAATTAAAAAAAATAAAATCAAAACCGGAAATTAATTTTATATAATTTATAAATGCAAATTATTATTATATTATATTAAATAAATATACGTGCTTATTAATTGTATTCATTTATTTTACAATTATTTGTTATACATTTTACATCGATTAACTTAATCATAATTATCACATATTTATATTGTTTTCATCTATGAAACATTCGTAGTCTTTGATTTTCAAATCATTATTCGACAATACATCCTAACAAATTAACTTTGACACGGATAGACCATAGGAAATAGAAGCGGGGAAATGTAAAAAGAGAAATATGATAAAAATATGAATACCTTTCAAAAACAAAACAAGGTTATTTTGAAAAATGTCCGACTAATACGAATATTAAAAAAGGAATTTCTAGTTGTAAATATATTTAATTTCAACTTTTAATGAAGAAATTATGTCACGGGATGAATGAAGTATTTAAAGTGATATTTTTGTAAGGATATGCATGCGCGTCATAATTGTCATAACAGTCAACATAGCTGTTTTAAATATTAATCTCTTTGCTGTAAAATTATTATAGACAAATATTTTATAGCTTTCTTTTAATAAAAAACAAACCAACGTTTGATCTCCTACAGAATACCGACTATATTATCAAAATATAACGCATTATAAGAATATAGAGAAATCGTATTTACGACAATTTTAAAAATAATAAATTACGGAACCAAAAAGAATCGTAACAACAAATGCGTTATCACACGTGAGATATGCTGATCATCTGGACCAAGGGAAACCTATCAATAAAAAAATTAATCGTCCAGTCGGGTACTGCTTAATCAAACGCATGTCCTTTATAATTTAATATATCAAAATAAAATCAAAAAACAACACACATTTTGAACTTGCAATTTTAAAAAAACCAATAGCTATCGATACACAGAGGAACAGACTCAAAAAAAAAATAGAGTTATAACAGTTGACATCACAAGCACCGCAAATGCCAAATTCGCCGATGTCTATAGCGATATAGTCTTGGTTAACTGATTAACCAGTATCATGGTCTGACCCTGCAGATACCGTTAAAAAAACACAAAAATTAGACAATCAATATGATATCGTCTTCTAGTATGCCCGTACACTCCAGCTAGGAACCACAACTCTCAATGAATTCGGTATTCCGAGGGACGAGTGCAATCCTTTATACGACCGTCTCTGAGTTTTATCTCGTTCAATATTGTCGGTGAATTCGAAGAAACGACCCAACCTTTTTAAAGTCTTTTCCAAGAAAAGACCGACCCAACCTTTTTACTCAATTCTCTTGCGCCACTTATTACGTCTTCAGACTTGAGAAGTTAAATACGATCAGCGAAGTAAGTAATTTATGTTATACGTTTTATTTTATTACTAGTCGCTTTATTCATTTGTTTTACTTTACCTATACCTTTTATTTAACGGATTTCTAAATAATTCTTGAACTCACGATTGTAATAAATTGTAAAAAAATTAAATTGCAATAATTTAATAAATAAGAAATACAGCACTCTAGCTTTTCCCTTCATATTTTTGAGTATCTTTACTCTTATCCTCTCACCATTTGACTTCACCCACTCGTTCATTATTTATTTTTTCTTTATCTTAAGTCATTACATTTTAATTCTTATAATTGGTTACGAATAATTTCCCCATAACCAATAATTAATGCAACACATCAATGTTTATTCAAACTTATTGCGTTAAATCGTTTGATAACCAAGAAAAACCTTAAAAAATATATTAATTAATTTTACTGATTTTAAAAATTAGTTACCAAACATTAAAGAAGATGTTCGAATTAAAATCGTAAAAATTAGCCCTTGTAAAGTACTTAGCTTTATCTTTAAAATTATCTTCTAAGCTTCCCTATTAATAAAAAGAGAAGATAATTCTTTGAAAATTATTATACTCAAAAAAATTTTAAAATAAAAAAAAGTGCTAAAATAATTAACAGATATTTCCTTATTTATTCCAGAGTTAAGAATTGTGTATACTATTTTAGTGAAAAGTATTTCAGAAATCTGCAGACACACTTAGTACATTGAAAGTAAAAAAATGGAGAAATTAATTTCAAACTTAAGATCAACATAAAAACTTATCAAATCATTTGCAGTACCACCAGTTTTGGTATGAGCTTAAAACTCAATTAGATAGTGGTAAAATCACTGATATTGAATATAGAGAAGATAATTTGAAAAAAGTGATTGGCGTAATTTCTTTTTAAAGAATTTGTATAGTCATTCAATACACATTTTGCCTGAAGGAATACATAGGAAAACAGCTTACCTTATACCAAACCCTTCAAAAATAATTATTTAACAATTACTGATTGTTATTTTATTAAGACGGAATATTAATTTTAGATATTATTATTTTTTAATTAAAATTTATTCTACATGTCTTTCTTATGCATTATTATGCACAAAATATATAATTATATAAATTAATAATAAATTATAATATATAAAGTTCGTGTGTTTTCATCCAGTTTAATGATTCATTTATATATATATTCATTATATAGCTAAATAATTATTTTATTTATTAATCATAAAGATAACAAAAATGTATTAGCTATAGATAATATGAAGCAATAATAATTTTGACCATGAACAGACAAATATGATTATTTATAATTATACACACACACATACATAATACTACTTATTGTGTTGCAAATAAATGTAAAAAATGTATGTTTAAAGTTTTATAGATTATTATTATTACAATATTCAATTCATATTCAAAATTAGTATTGCCTCAAACGAATAGGATCATACGTATTAATTTATATATATTACATATTGTGTGTTTGTGCGCGCGCGCGCCTGTATATATGTCAAAATTATATATTAATTCTGTTGTGAGGCAAATATTTGTAAATATTTTATGGTTTTAAAAATTATTATTACTATAATATAATCTACGTAATATTTAATTCAACAATTAAGTCAACAATATTTTTATATAGTTTTTGAACATAAATTTTCAATTATTATTTTGAGAAGACATACGTAACGTACCAATATAAATTATTTTTCTTGTACATTACATAAACATTTTTCATAAAAATTATGAATAGTTAAAAATAAAAATTTACACGTTTCTTCTAAAAATGTTTATATGTTAAATTTATTTATAAGTAAAAGTTTGAAAATGTTAATTTTGTCATATCAAAAACTATAAAAATAATAGTTATTTTTATTATTATTACAGTTAAAATAGATAAAAATTATTAACATTATATCTTAAATGATAATTTAAAATAAAAAACCGGTTTTTTTCACTGAAAATAAATTGTTTTATCCTTTAAATTTTACTACTAAAAATTTGAAAAGGAAATCACTTAAGATATATACATATATATATATATATTTAAAAATATTTTCTGAGTATATAACAAAAGAAATTTGCAAAAAGCTTTGTTTAAAAACCAGTTCTTTTAGTTTTAAACGTTTGTTAGATATTAAAAAATAGTACCTATGTATCTTAAATCAAAAATAATTAGCGAAGAGTTTAGTTTAAAATTGTTTTTTAAATTTTGTGTATCAAAATTAATTTTCCTATTATGAACTCCCAACAACCTTCTCGCGAACCATCGGGGTGACTATCTCTGCACGTTTACCGACTCCTAGAGTTTGAATCTTGTCAACTGCGGTCGGGCGAGGGCTGAGATCGATCTTAGGCCTCGCCCGGGTCTCCGAAGTTATTGTCACGCGGTTCCAGGACTAGATCGTGCGCAAGAACGTCAAGAACATAAGCGATCAACATCCACTTATTTTTCTCGTATCGTATGGCGCGCACGCGTCCGCGCTCAATCTCGTCGTCACCTCAGCTGGTCGTATTGCGAGTTATCGGCGTTCGGGCTGGAAAACAGCTCGTATGAACATTGCCGACCTCTTTGCGGCCGTTCTGGTGGCAACCGAATGGACGGGGACTGCTCTATCGACGGACGCCCCGAATTCCGACAACGACAATGATGCCGAAGCCGAGAAACTAGTGTGATATGCGACAAATGCTGCTTGCAACGCAGCCCTCCCGCCAAGGGGCTTACACGCCCACAGTTAGTCTACTGGTCGAAATAGACTATAATGGTGGCGATAAGGAACAACAATATACTCTCTTACAATAATTATATTCTTACATTTCGCTGAAAATTTAATTGCTCAAACAATAGCTTTACTAATATTAATACGAATCACGCAATTTATAACAAAACCCCAAAAAGTCTTATACGATAATACGATTCGTTCTGAAATTATATTATATATTTTCAATCGTCGTAAATTATATAAATTACACTAAAATATATTATTTAAACGTATTTTATTAATATTAATTATTACTTCGTTTTATTAATGCATTAAAAATCTAAGACGATACTTATTCTCCATATTTATAATTTTTTTAATAAAATTATATTCAAAAACATATTAGAAATAAACTATATAAAACCAAAATGAACTAATGCAACAACTACTTCAAACATATTTATCTATCGTAATATATCTCTAGTTTATAATATACTAAAATATTAATATTATCAATATCAATATTACCGTTATATAAACATTAATTACTTTACAAAATAATAAATATCACGTATTTGTATATTTACAATAAACCTCAAATGTATAACCAACTAAATGGATCTGTTAAACTTGAATAATTCCATAAGTGTTTTAGAATTTTGAAATGAAAAGCAATATTACAAAATAATTTCGTTGGAAAAACAATTCTGCGCCAATTTATAATTATTAAATGATTACTAACTTAACATACAGTAATAAATATGATAATTCCGACAGTGCAAGTGAAAAGTCACGAGATGATTCCCTGAGTTTGTTAGCTGAGCCATTCCACGACGTGCCTTCTCTCAGCGCTAGGCGTTACTCAAGGTACGCCGTCGTTCGTGACAAAAGTCACGGGTCGTCATAGGGACCACCAGCACCGAACCGTAGAAGGTCCGTACCCTATTCTTGGACCGGGACGACGATCATCGTTTGGACCCCGGTCCACCACTGGGTTAGTGGTTTTGGGGGATTCTACTATCTGGCACCGGTCCCACAGCCCCTACGTTTCAACAAAGAAAGGCACCTCAGCCAAGATGGAGCACTACCTCTGAAGCGGCAAGCCAGTTCGGCGCGTAGTAGGGCTCCCCACCCCCGTGGTACTAACAAGATTTTCAGTTGACGTCGGTGAGTCAACCCGGAACTCGCTTTTTACGGCGCATTCCTCCCGCTATTTCGGCTTCCATGCCGGCTAGCAGTAGACCTAAGTGGAAGATCAGTGTGAAGACTGTGAATAAACTAGGCCTTGGACCGCTCACATTACTCATTTTTATAAGCGGGTCCAAAGAATGGGGTTAACCTCCCTTTACGTTTGTAGTTTCAATTCTTTTTTCAAAATTAGAGTATTAATGATTAAAATAATTCTATTTGAAAAGTATGTAGTATACAGTGCAATTTACTGTCTATATTCGATGAACGGTTGTGCATTAATTACCTATTTGTACACGCCATCATTTTAATAATTTTATTATAAACGAGACGTGTATATTTATCTTCACAAAACAATAAAGCTACCAAAAACAAATATGTTCAACAAATATTTAACATCAATAAATAATAAAGGTTTATAGCTATAATAATATTAATATCCGAATAATTGCCTATAAAAAAAGGGAGCGTTGTCCTGATAACTGAGTGAAGTAATTTATAGCATTTGTCGATTACACCCAGACTGTGGTCATCGGAAAAATGTCGTTGCTATCAACTAACTCGACATTCACGACACTCGACGAATTGAGATTTTCTAAGTGGCATTTCGTAATTTTATTTTTAATACCCAATTCTTTTGGTTTTCGTGACTCGAGATAACTTGAGAAAGAGAGCAATTACGAAGTTAATTAATGATTAGAAGTCGTTAATTACGCTTGATATTAGTTAATTAATATCTAAGGTATGGAAACGACGGGTGGTACGATTTATTTCATTATAGGTAACTTGGTACATGTTAGTTGGTGGATGGATGGAATGTTAGAATAATAAATTACCGTCAATGGGTGACTTGCTTTTACATTGGCATTATTGATAGTAAAGTATTAAAGTTATATTGTCGTATAAAATTACTATTATTACTACTACGGTTTTTTACGACGTTAGAATTTTCGTTACATCCTCGATAGTTGGCTAGGCGGTTTTACCGGAGCATAGAGAGTATATCGATAGACAGTCACGTGATTCGGTGCAATCAGAAGATGGATGAGAGACGATATAGTAAATTCAACGAAGTAAGTAACCGCATTATATTCACGTGTCACCGTATTCTTGGCAATTACAACATTGTAAGATTATTTAGGGTATGTAAGGTTCTTCAACAATTATTTTCTTATACAAAAACGAGGATAATTGAAACCCGTTAATATATTACAATCAGCTCTATAATAAACGTATCAATATCGTCTTAATAACCGAGCCACATTTCACTAAATATTTTCGTATAAAGATTATACTTTTTTCAAAACTAACCACCTAAACAACACGGCTCGTAGATGTATTGTCTTTACAATAATATCTACTCTATCCTTCCTTTGGTCACCGAACTTTCTTCGAGACTACTAAAAATTGTATGCTGTTTGTATTATAATATATAATATACCTTTTACTATTATGTCTATTTATTGTCTCCTGACACATAATATCTCATCCCTCAAATTTGACGAATTCTTCTCATCAATAACTTCTCATTTCTTGATTGGTTATTCGTGATAAAACATTGCTGCGAAACCATTACACAGCTGCCGTGTTAACAATCCATGTGACAATGTTTTCTACAGTTTTATTAACTCCAAAAAATATATAGGCACCTCCAGGTCTCACATATTGGCCATCTTCACCGTGTAAAAAAAACCTGACGTTCTTGACATATTTGTTGCTAAACTATCTAGAAATTTATATCCCATTTCGGAAAATATCTTAGATCGAAACTACGACCAAAATATAATTTGTTCATCCAATAATTGTGCTTTCTCTTCGTTACAATAATTATATTAAATCAAATAATTCTTAAAAGTATTCATAATTATCGTGATTTTGAAAAATATACTATCTAATACTTATTATGTAAGTCCTACTAATTACAGATTTTTATTCTACTTCTGCTCATTTCGATAAATATAATACATTTTAATTTTAGTGTTGAAATCAAAATAATTTTTAACCTATTATTTGGCTAAATAAGATACAAAAGTAACGTATCGTAAGACAACATTTACATTTTTTTTGTTATTAAACTGTAATAATAAATAATAATAGTAAAACTATAAGAATTATCTTTTATAAAGAAATACGAAATATGTATCAGTTTATCTATAATATAGTACACATAATCCCAAAATATTACAATAGTATGCACATCTTGGAGAAATAGCCAAATAGATATAAAATAACATTTAGCCCTTAAGTACCAACACCGGACGTAACAGGGAATTATAAAAAAATATTACTGTTTTAAAATGACCAGTTCAAATAACATTTTGTTTGTACATTTCAATTTTTTTTTTATTTAAAAGGTTTGAGTGAGAACTATTATAGGTCAACAATTACATAGTAGTAACTACATACTAATAACAAAAAAAAATATATATACTAGATACATACATTAAAACAAAGACAAAAAAATAAAACAAAACTGATATTAAATTAAAACCTAAAACCTGAATCTAGGTTGAAATTCGGAATGCTCTTAATTAGATAAATGTTTTCGGAGGACATTAACAATATTATACATATAACGATACAATATTATACAATAATTATTATTTTATTTATAAGTTATAATTACAGTAATAATGTATTAGAAGTAAATGATATATTAAGCAATAATGATTTTGTCCATGAACGGACAAGTATAATTATTAATTATGTGTGTGTGTGTGTGTGTGTACGCAACATTAAATTCCAAAGTTTTGTCCACAGCATTTTTGTAGTCACTGTATTTTACTATTTTGAAACGTACGTAAATTACCAATACGTATGTTATTTTTCTTAGAAATTTTGAAAATCATAAAATAAAAACCTAAGTATTTTCTGTAAAATTATCAAAAAATATTAAAATTTTAAATATTTTCAAAAACGGCAAAAAACTAAAAAATTACTGGTAGCAACTAAAATGTTCATCTCATAGACCTAACTAGGAGGAATCGGAGAGTGTGGAGGTCACTCCTGGGCCCAATGTTAAATTTCTTTTTTCCCGAGTTCGATAAATAATATACGTAATATACAAAAAGTTAGTTTTATTTTTATTTCACCAGTTAGATTTTTATGAATATTATAATAAGCCCGTACACATAGACGATTTTTTATCGCCGCAATATTTATTCGTTTGACGATGAATCCGCGGAAGACAACGATAACTTTTAAAGTCTGGCCCATTCGTCGTCGGACCCTAACGCAAATATTCAAAATTAAAAATCGTCAAAAAATTATCATCAAAGTGCCACATTCCAAACTCGTTTGTCTAATTCTTTCTACTATTATTACAAAGGAAAATATTGAATAAAATTTACGTGTCAGACATTATAACCGATTTATAAAATAAAAAATTTAAAAGAATGTTGCAAATTCGATATCTAACAAAATTAATCAAAACTATAAAATTATTTATTTTATATGCATGTATCGACAATTCTTTCATTAAAAATACAAGTATTTGAAAAAAAATTCAAACATTCATAGATATTAAATACTTATTGCCTATTTGTTTTTTATGGTTTTATTACCATTAAATAATAAACAAATATAAATGTAATAAAGTATTATGTTCAACTTAATTTAATAAAATTTGTATTAATATTTTTTTCTATGACGTATCCGCCACAGTTTTTAATGAGAAAGAATTTTCGCACTTGGTCTCCAAATTTTTAAGTTACACCATTAGCTCATATCTCCTATATATTTTTTAATTGAGAATTTATATTAGTGGTGAATATAATTGTATTTTTATTTATGTTTGCAACATTTTTTATAATATTTTCTTATATTTTCAGATATTAAAAAGTGAGATTATAGAAATTATACAGTTATAATGTTGTAAACACTATTATGTGGTTATAATTGCCTATATAAACATTTTTATAACGAAATGATTATAGTTGTTTCTACATAATTATACATTATTAATAATAATAGTTATTATTATAATTATATAATAATTGTAAACGCTTTTATGATGAAATGATTGTAATTATTTCTATATAAAAATTGTAAACGTTCATATAACGATATAATTATATCTTATTAAAAGAAATTATTAGACACTATCGGGCATTATATTCGATAGTACCTCGTCCCAGAAAATCGGGTCAGTGTAATATTTGCAGAGCATCGAGTGTGCGATGTTTGTCAGAACATTGGTCAGACCTTCCGTAATATTTTGTATAAGACATAATTAGTTCTGTTTCGCGGTGAATGTTTAATAAATATAGTGTATGTAATTCGACTATTTTTTGTCTACTTTCTTTACATAAATTTTGTCGTCGAAACGTCTATAACATTTTTGATTTTGAGGAATATTGTGACCTAGTGACAACTCTGTGAATTCTACTCAAAGCATCTGCGTTAGTATTGCTTAATCCGGATTTGTAATGAATAGTGTACTGGTATTCTTCAAGTTTCAAACGCCATCGAGTAAGTCTGGAACCAAGATCTTTTAAATTAAACAACCATCTAACGCGCGATGATCAGTAATTATATTGAATTGCTGACCGAATAGGTACGGCCTAAAAACTTTAATTCCCCATACTATATTGGTTAGCTCTTTTTCAGTAGTGTTATAATTCACTTCAGCTTTATTTAATGTTCTGGATGCATACGATATTAGCAAATCCTTACCAATAGGTCCTTCTTCCCTAGCAGCTTGAACTGCTTTTTCTAATGAAGAAGGATTCCTGGATTTAATGAAGTCCTTTAAAGGACCCATCCCTTCTATGAAAACCTGAATGGTTTGTTTTTTGATAATTGAGCTACTTCCCACGATTTTCTGACAGATTTCGCTATAATATAAGTTTGTAGCTGTTCGATTCGGTTCGAATAACTCATTATATCTTTCCCATATTTTTGTTTACCAATGATTATCAGAATTACTATCGGTAATTACGGAGTGAGTATTTCTAATTACTTACAATACCGTGACCTCCAATATTTTATTCATACTGCTGGTGCTAATGCTCGGAATGCTCGGTACTGTTGCTCGGGATACTTGATGCTAATGTTCGGAATCAGTCGTACAAAGTCGACAATGCTCAATCAAAATGCTGACAGAACATATTTTACACTCGTCTCTTCGTATCTAAAATAATATGCTTTATATTATTTAATTCAGGAATTTTCGTC
>JAIPRN010005204.1:0-11474 GCA_025469175.1 Geopemphigus sp. TES_GeoC_2020 | reverse complement strand
TCGCACTCTTTCGGACTACCGTTGGATTGTGCGATGGCAAGCCAAGAATTTGTCTAAATAGCAATTTTAGTACTTTTTGTAATTGTTTATGGTCTACTTAATACTATATCGCAATGTGTTCATAACAATTAATATGTGCTTAATAAAAGTGCGAAAAAAGAAGTTGATCGGCAATCTCTGAATAACAACAGAATTAACATATTTTCGTTACACAAAAGAGTTAATAATAATTACACAAATATATCGGGCTGTTATAACTGAAATGAGTTAATTAAGTGTCTTTAACAAAAAAATATATTTCACTTAAGTATTAGTTATATAACTTATATGATCTAACCAGTGGTTTCCTTAGTTTTTGGGGCTGGGATTAACATTTGTATAAATCAGATGACCCTAACAAAACAAGAACTTTTGTAAACGTAAATAGATGCATTATTAATAAACATGGTATATTATAATGTTTATTGAAGTTCGAAATATCTTAAGTTTTCATTATTATTATAATTATTATTAATTATTTTTAAAATTACTCGGGGGGATTTATTCCTAAAATCCACCACCCCTCACATTGTTAGTACTCCACTTAACTGTACATTTATTATTTGTAAACCTTGAAAGAGTGTTTGTACATTTTGACGAAATTTCAACGATGAATTTTACTGCAATCAGTTTTCTGGATTACATCAAATATACTAGATTATTTCTCCGATTCCTTCTAATCAATTTGAATTGATTATTTCCGAAGTACATTTTGATATATTATTATGACATAAATAATGGGGCAATTTTGTTTAAAATATACTATGTATTATTTATGGAGCTCATAAAATTCTGTTTTGCTGTAGCATTATTGGTATTATAATAATTACGAGAATTTAATAATTGTTATTTTAAAATTTGTTTAGGTCACTTCATTTATATATTTCTATAACAAAATACATTTTTGAGTATAACCAATGTTTTATTAAAATACGATATTACTTTAAATTAATATTGGTAAATTTGACTATGTTTTAAATGAAGAATTTAGTTGATTATGAATGTGATTTGCAATAACATATTAATATATAATACATCATTGATAATTTTTATTTAAATGTTGAAAATATAAAATAACATACCTGCGTATTTCCTAATCATGAAGAACAAAGCATAAAATATAAATTTAAAATCGTAAAATTATACATACATACCCATAAACATACAAAAATACATATATTTGGGCACACAACATTTTGGTAGTGATATATTAATTTTCTAATTATTTTCTGGGTAATGTGATGCAGAGAGGAATTACTCAGGAACGTTATCATGAAGTGTTGTATATTCTAAAATTCTATTCGAATATGATTAGTAACGAGAGTTAGATAAACAGCATCCATAATTGTTACGCAAAACGTCTTATATTGTATTCTTGTGTATTCTTATTAATTAATTAATAATCTATCCTTAAATCTTAACAACCTCATTTATTATCTTAATATTTATACCGACGGTATAGTCGATGGTACCACTTTCTCGTAACACTAACATTTTGGTATCAGCGTTACATCACCCGTAATATAATTTTATAAAAATATACATCTTATAAGATATTAATTCTTCTTAAAAAATTCTGGGGGTTTCATTCCTAATCCCGTCCTGTGAGTACGCCACTGAATCATACAATCAATATTTGTATTGTTTGAGTGTTTGTAAACTTTGACGACGTTATAAATTATATTTTATTTCAAAACCGTTCCTTTGTGATATAAAATGTACGCTATAATTACACTGATTAGTTATATTCAATTTGAATTCAACATATCCCAATGAAATTATATCACGTTTTTTTTATATTAATTGTAGGGTAATTTTGTTTAAAATATACTTGGAAATATTTATCGAGCTTCTATAATAGTATTTTCTGATCACTATTTTTTGCAAACAATGTAAGCACTTACTATGTATATTTACATAATATTACGCAAGTAGTATTTTAATTTTCTAATTAATTTGCCCAATTTTAATAACTTAAAGAACAATAAAAGAAAAGAAAAGAAAAAAGTTAATCAAGAATGAAATAAATGGTAGATCTATGAGGAAAATATGGTGAGGAGTATGAGGGGAGTTATGTGAAAAGTTGATGTATAAAGAGATATAACAATTATATTGTTCGATGTCGTGAATACGAAAATTACTCAGGAACGTAATCATGAAGTGTTGTATATTCTAAAATTCTATTCGAATATGATTAGTAATGAGAGTTAGATAAACAGAATCGTATTTTCTTACCAAGCCGACTGTGCTCGACTTCTTTGGTCTAAAGACACAAAAGGTTGTGCAGAGGTACGAAGAGAAGGTTAGGTCGGTGCCTTCATTTCATAAATCCACCGACAAATATAGAAATAATAACGCAAGCAAGTTGGTGACAGATGACTGGATTCATCCCTTGGAATACCGACTTCTTGAAGATAGTTGATAGCTGGTGGCTGGAATGCCGTTAAGAATTTTTTACAATTACGATCATCCTTATGAGAAGGCGAGCAACGCGAACTTTCTCCACGTTGTTTTACCTCGCCTCCCGTATATCGAATTTAATTCACAATAATTCATAAGAACTAACACTTCTTAAAAACTATTACGTGAATGGTGCGCGGTAATTGGGCAATCCCCTGCCACGGGGCAACCATTTACATCTTCCGTTACAAAAAAATAAAAAGAATATAAAAATAAACTTCTTCCCCTATTTAGCGGCCTAGCCACTACCTCCCCTGTGGTCACGACGGCGCGATGGAGCTGTCACGCCAAGTGCCTGCCTCTGCCGTTCGGCGACTTCCTTTGCCATCATCTCCAACTCGGCGAATCGGATGATGGCGTCCCAGTAGACCTGAGACTCGAGCATGCGCTGGACCAGATCGCCCGGGCCAAATCCTTCAATCCGACGGACTAGCGTGTCCCGTTCACGGCCATCTGGTCCTACAGCTTTTTTATTCTTCATCACCCCCACAGCCTCCCCGTCCTTCTTTTCACTAATTAAGTCCGTTAAACCTTCGTTCCACGAAGTATCCTCTACCACTTCTCTTAGATACTCCTCATTCAGTTATTTCTCAAAATATTCTTTCTTTTTTTTTCACATTCTCATCTTTCGTTAGCACCATCTTCTCGGTACTCTTAACACACCATATCGTTAGGAAGTCCTTTGATCGTTTCTCTCTAATTTTAGCCAATCAATAAATTTCTTTTTCTCCTTCCTTTGTTTTCAACCTATTATAGAATTCCTCATACATCTTAAACTTAGCTTTGCTTACTGCTTTCTTTGCTTCGTTTGACAAATTTTTATATTATACCCAACCTTTCCTCCTTCTGCTCTTTTGCCACACCTTGAATTGCTTTTTATTTCTCCCTTTAATCCTTTAAACTTTCTCATCCCACAACCATGTTTCTTTATTTTCAGGCATACTACTCCTGCTCTCTCCGACAACTTCCTATGCTATGTCCTTTACACAAGTAGCCATCCTATTTCACACGTCATTTATATCCCCCACAACATTCCACAAACTCCTTTCTTTTACTTTCTTTACAAACTCCTTTTATTTATCACTTCTAAGAATATAGCAATATGTTAATACAATATTCATATTAGATCAATTTTGTTCAAATATATAAAACGATTAATTATATTATATTATAATGATTTTTTGTGCCATAATTGGTTATTTTATAAAATATGTGTATTTAATGCTCATATTACAAATTATCTGAAATAATTTTGTCTATATTTATATATAATAACATAAATTTTAGTGTATACACAATCTGTTTTATGAAAACGAATTTACTGATAATACCATATTAGTAAATTGTACCTTAAATTATACAAAAAGAAAACCTGGTCATATTTTGTATGTTTTGCTGTAAATTAATGAAATATAATACATTATTGGAAATTAAAATTCTAAATTTAGAGAAACATATACCTACATATTCGTTAATCATAAACAACAAAGAGCACAAAATAAGTTTATATTCTTATTATTTAATGTGTATGTGTACATAATATTGTGTTGGTAATACTTTAATTTTCTACTTTGTTAATCCTGATAATATGATGTAGATGAATTGACTTATGTATTAATATAATTTATCGATTTTCTTTATAATAAAATAAGTACTGGAATAACAAAAAAAAATTGTATTGCATAGGTATAACGTAAATAAACAACACGTTTATAATATTGAGTTATTAACGTTCTTCGACAAATAATGGCATTAAATTAGTTAGCTAATTATTATTTAGTTAGGATAATTTTTCATTTATTTCAATAACTATTGAAATGACAAACTGAGCCACAAAATAGTGTGCAAAAAAATACAGATCATAAGGTTATATTCTTAGAATTCAATACATACGTGTACATAACGTTAAATTTGTAATATTTTAATTTTTTTATATATTTGTGGAATTAGTTAATGGAAATTTTAGTGAGTAGTTTGTTTGTATATTTTTTTGATTTTTTATTAAATTCGTAAGTTTGTTCTCATAGATTAACTAATTATTTCATAAATGGTATCAATATTAATTTTTTTTTAATTTGGTAAATTCATTTTGAATAACTGAAAATATTATTGTATTTCTAAGAGTATTTTAACTGATATATAAACATAATATATATATATTTAAAAGCATATAAGCTTAAATTCAAAGAAAAAATTGATCAATTTTTGGGTATATTAAATTAAAGTATGCAATAAAATAGAAATTTAAAATAAGAACTAATTATTTATTTAATTCAACCAGAAATGTACTTTTTTATATAAGTACATAAAAACAATTTACAATTTATTTATTTACATTAACTTTAACAATAACATGCACGAGTAATTACATAATAACACAAAAAGAAGTATCTGCATTACCTTTCAAGCAATTTTTTTCAAATATACAAAAATATTAATTATGGAGCTTTTATTATAATGTTTTGCTATGCCATAATAAGTTATTTTAAAAAATATTTGTATTTGTTGACAATTTTAAAAATTATCCGAAATAATTTTGTCTATATTTATCTACAACAATATACATTTTAGTGTATACACAAACTATCTTAAGAAAACCAACTTACTGATAATACGATATCAGTAAATTATACCTTAAATTATACCTTTTTTTTTTTTTTTTTTTTTTTGAACCGGCAATACACTCACTGGCCCGGAAAGCTTGAAGGCAGTACTTCGGACCACCTTAAATTATACAAAAAAAATCGGTGTTATATTGTATATGTTTTGCTATAAAGTCTTCTTCTTCTGGCATATCTATTCTCTAAGAGTTTTTGCCGCCATTACTACCCCCCGCCACCTATCTCTATCTTGGACTGCCTCTTTCCAATCCTCAACTCCAAGGGTTTTTAAATCTTCTTCTACCACGTCAATCCATCATTTACTAGGTCTACCTCTAGGTCTTGTTCCTTGTGTTCTTCATTCTAGTGCTTCTCTAACTGCTTCGTTCTCTCGTCTTCTCATTATGTGGTCTAACCATTGTATTCTATGGTCTTTAATGAAGCTTATTACTGGTACTAGTCCCAACATATCGTACAGCTCTTTGTTGTACCTTCTCCACCAATTCCCCATTGTTTCATCGATGACAGGTAGGCATATTTTCCTCCATATTCTGTGCTCGAAGGTCCTTAGGTTTCTCTCTATTCGTTTGGTTGTCGTCCAAGTTTTGTAACCATATGTGAGAGTCGGTCTTATAATATCCACGTACAGTCTTATTTTCGTTTTCCTAGATAACATTTTGGAGGTAAAGAATTTTATCAGTGCGTAGTACGCTTTTTGGGCTTTATTTATCCAAATACTTATTTCCTTCGACTAATCATTTTTTGTACTTAACGTTGCTCCCAAATACTTAAAATCGCTAACTTTTTCATAGGGTAAGTTCTCCGTCTCATTCGGGTCCTCTCCACTCTTAATTAGTTCCATTATCTTTGTATTCTCAATATTTATTTCAAGACCTATTTTTTCGCTGCTTCTGCTAACACTCTGGCTGCGCTAGCTGTGTCTACAAGCGAATCGCTTATTATATTTAAATCGTCAGCGAAGCCGTATCTTATTCTGATCAATTAATAACCTACCTTCATTGTCCTGTAACACCCTTACTATCTTCTCTAGGGCAAGATTGAAAAGTACTGGGGATAGGGCATCCCCTGTTTTAACCCGGTTTTCACTGTAAAGGTTCCTGATGTTACATTTTGTGTTCTCACTCTGTATTTCGTGTTTTCCATACACATTTTAGTTAGTGCTATTAATTTTTTGGAGAAACCAAACTCGTACATAATATTGTAGAAACTCTCTCTGTGGATACTATCATAGGCCTTTTCAAAATCTATGAATATTCGCCACATATTCTGTCGATATTCGTACCTCTTTTCAATTATTTGGCCTATTATGGTTAACTATTCTGTGGTTGAACGACCTTTCCGGAAGCCGCATTGGTAATCACCTAAGCAATCCTCCGCATAGGGGTCAACGTGGTTTAGTAATACCCTAGAGAAGACCTTGTACGTTGAGTTCAAGAGCGATATCCCTCTATAATTGTCACATTTTGTTTTGTCTCCTTTTTTGTGCAATAGTATGATGATGGCCTACTTCCAGCTATTTGGTACTCGTTGTTCCATCCATATTTGCTGGCACATTCTGTAGATTACTACGTATAACGCCTCACCTCCATATTTTATGAGTTCTGTTGTGATATCATCGGTAACTGGCGCTTTCCAATTTTTCATGTCAAATATTGCAATTTTTACTTAAGAAAACTTCTTAAGTCATTTGAGTGTTGTTCTTAATAAATTCATCTCTTGCCTTACGACGTTTATCTACAACAATTCTACAAACATCATTATACCAAGTGTTTTTGACCTTTTTAGTTCATCAATGCTTGTGGCCGCTGCTTTTTTAACAGCATTTCTCACTTTTTCCCAATCTAAATTTACGTCCATTTGCACATTATTCTCTTTAAGGTTCTTCATGACTTCATTCTCATAATTTTTCTTCACGATTTCATCTTTAAGTAACTCTAGATTAAGTTTAGTTCTCTTGTCTTGTTTCAATTTCGTTTGACTTTTTAACTTTGATCTAAGTTTGGTAATCACTAAGTAATGATCCGTGTCGTAATCGGCGCCTTTATGGCTTTTTACATCGTAAATGGTACTACGGTATCTAGTCTGTATGAGAATGTGGTCAACTTGGTTCAAGGTTTCACCATTCGGTGACTTCCATGTGGCTTTGTGAATATTTTTGTGTGGGAACGTAGCAATACTAACAGTCAACCCATTTGCTGTTGCAAATGCTATCAATCGTTGGCCATTGTCGTTGCTGTTACTATGCAAACTTTCCTTTCCTATGCAAGGGAAGTACTATGGTTCCCGTCCACATTTTCCATTAAAGTCACCTAGTACAATCTTTATCATGCTCCCAGTGATACTCTCGTATGTTTCAGTTAGTTCGTCGTAAAAGCCATCTTTCATATTGTCATACTTTACTTCTGTTGGTGCATGTCCATTTGGATATTGGATTAAAATTTTTAATGTACGGTACTAATGTCCTATGGACTGCAAAACCAGTACCGAAATGATGCGTGTTTTCCATTCCAAAGAAAAATATTGTATACTATCCAATCGTTAATTCTCCTACTTCCAACCATCTTATTTCTTGTATGGCTGCTATTATAATATTGTAGGTGTTAAGTACATCAGCTAAATTTTGGCTTGCACCTGTTTTCTACAAACATTAAATTTGCTATAAAGTAATGAAGTATAATACATTATGGATATTAAAATTCTAAATTTAAAGAAATTTTTACCTGCATATTCGTTAATCATTAACAACAAAGGGCACAAAATACGTTTATAATCGTATTATTTAATGTTTATACGTACAGAATATTGTGTTGCCAATACTTTAATTTTCTAATTTTTTTATCTTGATAATATGATGTAGATGAATGTGACTAATATACCTGTATGATTTATTGATTTTCTTTATAATTAAATGAGTACTGGAATAACTTAAATATTGTATTACACAATTGAGTATAACATAGGTGTTGAATTGTTGGAGAAAAAAAGGAAGAAAAAAAGTACTACAGTTTTATCTGCGGCAATAGGCCGAAAAATCAATTTATTGTTACAATTTGAACGAAATAATTAACAAACAGCTCGATCGATTAGTACAAAAAGAAACGCGTTAAATTTTAAACTTAAATATACGTCAATAAAAATCATTAGAACTGACTGTCCAGGTAGCAAAAGATCCGTACGCTATCCATACGTACATGCAACAAAACCAAAAAAAGAACAAGAGACAGCTCGAGACGGCCGTAGCTTGGGCCAGAGTCACGGAACGCCGAAAGGAAACCATTGGAGTTTCGTCACAATGGCTTCCTTCTACCAGACTAGCTTTCCGAGGCCGAGGCAACTCGACGGCCGCCTCTTAACATTAATAACGATTCGAACATACACCCCCTATGGGAAGCTATGCTTCACATGCTATTGAAGCCGTAATTATATTAAAGTAACCAGAACAAAATAAAATAAGTACACAAATTAATGACGGAAAACACATATCAATACTTTAACTATTCCATTGGTAATAAAACTAGTTTGACCCCTGCCAAGCTACGAAACGGTCCAACGCGGCTAAAAGGCGTCTGAGGATAGATCGGGTACTATTTCTAAGTGAACAGCCTTCACTGTCATACAAACGTAAGCTGCAATATATATCTTGCGGACTCGAGCCTTCCGTAGCTTATGTTCCCGCATATTAAGTGGACCTACATAATCGACACCGACCTTGACGAACGGTCTGCATGGTGATACGCGCGCCGGTGGTAAATCTGCCTTCATCAGTTGTGGTACAACTGCAGCTAACTTCACGCAAACGGTACATTGTTTAATAACCTGATCGATAACTTTACGTGCGGAAATTATTCAAAACTGCTTGGAGATCAGAGAAATCATTGCGCGTGAATCAGAATGACATGTATACAGATACCAATACAAAGTGTTTAATTAATTCAGTTGGCAACCTCCCACGTGATGCACAATCTCCAAGGTTGGTGTTAGAATGACCGTAACCCCATTGACAATGGGATAGCAATTGTTGTATTTTATACACACGATCTGAGACAAAGACCTTATCTTTAAGAGCCGTTTAAATACGGAGCAACCATCGAGCAAGCAAAACCGCGGCACATAACTCAAGTCTCGGCACAGTGGAAGTCTTCATAGGGGCCATCTGTGTTTTAGACGCATGCAGAAACCGCATAATTGGACATGAGATTGTGATCTCGTGAATAAAAACCTAGGAATTTGAATTCTTGATAATGAAGGGAGATCTTTAACATACGTGCACCAACACTCAATCAGATCCGGAGGCAAAGGATCATCCCATGACATTTGTCTTCCAGAGTTGTTGCATAGTATGTTTCGCGTAAAAGATAACTGGAGCGAGAAAATCAACAGGATCATAAATTCGGGCAATAACGGACAACATATTATGTTTAGTCGGAACTTGGGTCGATGGATGTACGTCCGTTAATGGATCCCATTGAAGTCCCAAAATTGTAGTTACACATCCTTCTTTATCCTTGAAATGTGTGACATCAACAGCACGATCTTCGGGAGGTACAGCAGCTAGAATAGATGATATATTACTTGACCATTTCTTAAGATCTAAACCAGCCCGGTTCAAAATTAATTGTAAATCAGACTGGAGTTTAATAAGTTCACCGGTACTATCGGCTCCAATACAAATGTCATCAACGTATGTTTGACGCATTAAGGCATCTCTGACGGCCGGGGTTTCACTACATTCCTGGTCTGCGATATCTTTAAGCACTCTAAGAGCTAAGTATGGAGCACAGTTCATTCCATAAGTGACTGTGTTGAGTTGGTACTCCTTTAACTCGGCCTCCAGTGAAGCACGCCAAAATATATGTTGAACTGTCGGTATTTTGGGAGTACCAGAATCTATCGGTACATCTTACACACGTCAGTAGTAAATGTGTATCGATGCACCCGAAATCGTAGAAGAATATCGATAATGTCTTGTTGTAACTTAGGGCCAGATTGCAAATATTGATTTAAGAAAAGTTTATTTGATGCCGTTGCAGATGCGTCGAAAACTACTCATATCTTATTTGGAACCAAAGACCTTTTAAACACTGGGTGATGAGGTATGAAATATACTCCTGGAGAAGGTGCAATGGACATATGTCCAAGTGACTCGTAATCATGCATGAACTGCTTATATGCTTGGCCTAAAACTTTATTGGTTTGAAACTTTCGTTCAAGATTTTGAAAGCGACGAAGTGCTATTTGTCTAGAACACGAAAAAGTTTCATTCTGGTGATCGGCAAGAAAGGGTAGCGGAACGACAAATCTTCCCATGGAGTTCCGTATGCGTTCTGAAGTAAAAACATCTTCACATTGACCATTCGTTGTAAATGTATCTGAACTTGCATCTGGTTCTTCGACGTGCCAAAACCGTTGAATGATGTCCTCTAGAGAAACCATAAGTGACATATATGGTTGATGGGATTCGACGGAAGATCCCTCAATTAAACCAATGAGAATCCAACCGAACAAGGAGCCAAAAGCAGTAGGTAGGCAATCATTGATGAATACTCGTTTCCCGTCCATAATTTGAAAAAATACATCAGCACCTAACAACAGGTCTACAGGGCTAGGACTATCAAAGCCGGGATCTGCGAGATCTAAATGAGTGAAATGTTTCATTTGAGATGAAAGATGGTGAACTGGCATATTTCCCGTAATCTTAAGAAGAATCCACGTATTAACTTGAAGGTAGTTGTCATCATATCGAGGAGTGATAGTACATTTGACTAAAACCATCCACATTTGGAACGCTATCCCTGGATAAGCTTGTAAGGGGGGCGGTTCATTTAATCTGATTTAGACCCAATCGTTCTACACATGAATCTGACATAACACTTATTTGCGATACAGAATCAAGAAGAGCACGTACTGGCTGCATACAACCAGCACGATCACGAACGTATACCAAAGCTGTTCCCAACAATACCGTAGGCTGATCCAAAGCACTAACTAAAGATACTTCTAAAGATGCGGTATCTTCTCCCTTTTGGTTGTCTTTATGTAAAAGGGTATGGTGACGGCCAGTACATTTGTCACACGGTTTGGTCACCTTACATCGGTTTGGCCAATGTGTCGAGCTTAGACAACGGAAGCATAACTTGTTGTCGCGAGCTGCCTGGAAGCGAGCGTCTGATGGCAATTTTATAAATGTAGAACATTCACCGGACAAATGATCGGTGGAACAAAACACACACTTAGATGAGGGAACATTTTGCAATTTTGAATTAAATAAGGTGATCTTCGAACGTTTTTCTTCACGACGTGGAAAGTATGATCTTGAACGATTAAGCGTAGCTGTCGAACCACCTGCACTGTTAG